>JBDJHY010189498.1:0-11884 GCA_039654485.1 Withania somnifera
TATGCCAAACCTTCATTGACATCCTGACCTCTCAAAAACTGCGTCATCATGCTCTCAAAACTGTAGCGCCACCTCCTATTGTACCTTGACATTTTTATTATAGCACACATTAATCCACCAATATTAATGTACATACTAAAATTAAGGAATACACAAGGAACACCCTGCTCTAGATGACTATAGTGTAATAGTTTATCTGCATCAGGCAATAGTTGACAATTTTCAACCAACAGTGGGTTTCTTTGTTGAAATATGAAATTAAAAGAGCAGTGTGGTGCCCTTTTTGCATTCCAAATCCATCTCGCTTGTGAGCTAACACCATACAAAGTGTGATTTTAATGTGCAGATATGGTGGGTGCCTCCACAAATTACATAATGGTGCCATGTCAGCTTCATCATTGGAATTTAGTAAGTTATGAAAGTAGTTTTCACCTAGAATGTGAGCCCTCATATCTTGACTTTTTCAATTTATCTGGGTTCCAATTTAGGTAAAACTCTTTGACTGGTTGATATTGCATACACCTTGTTCCTCAAATGTGAAATGCAAACCCAATTGCCAGACACGGGTGAAGATCTGGGGCAACTTTGTAGCTAAGCTTTCCTTGTCAAGCTTCACAATAGGGAGATACCTGGCACATAAGTTTTGTTTGTACTGGGTTTTGCCTGAATTCACCACAAAGGCAATACCAAATCATTGATGCCTGGTTCCTCAGAAGAGGTGTGGCGAGCTCGTTTAGAGCTTGCACAAACTGAAATCAAATCGCACATATATACTTTGCGAGGGTGGACTAGTTAATTTTCTTTTGGAGGCATTCTCCTATCAAAAGAGTAACATACATTAGTATAGCCATAGAAAAAAACATAAGACAATATTAATGGTTAGTTTGAACCGCCCCACTAAAGCTCTAGGCACATCACAACTGACACTTAATAAATAAGGTAAATCACACTTCCTTTATATATTACATTTTAAGTCCATGTTGTGTATACATTCATTCACATTATCTTTTTCAATCATCCAATGCACATGGATATGGAACTTGGTTACACCATCCAAAGTTCATCCTATTAGTACCATTGTCATCCACACATTCATATATAGCATACACTTTATATAACACGTAATGGAGGGATGGTGTAAACCACCCCACATTTAACAATTAACTACTTGTCACCACAACTATTACGAAGCACATCACAATACTTACTTGTTGTATCAGTTCAAGGTGCTCAGAATTCCCTCTTACAATATGCATTAGAAAAGTTACAATGTGACAAAGTGCATCACTAAATCCCATTATATCACAATAAAATGCATGGTTTGTTACAAGTAAGAAAAATGCACTAAGTACTCCTAATAATGGAAATAAACTACCTATACAACAACTATGTACAAATAAGACATGGAAACCTCATGGTCCACCCTATTATAACCCCAACAATTTGTTCAAGCAAAGTTAATTCCTACATCATGAAATAGTTCACACTACAAACTTCACAACAACACAAACTCGAGTTGCACACCTAACATAATCAAAAGTGCTTCTTCAACACTATCTATGGCACAACAATGATGGTTAATTAATGTCAAGTTTCATGCTATAGAATGGCTAAGGAAATCAATAATCATATACCAAATCACTAAAACCCAATACATATAAAGGAGAAGAGATTAGGAAACATACTTATGATGATTGACCTTGAAGATGAATGGAGTTGGATGCAGATTAAAGAGGAAAAAACATGGGTTTTGAGAGAAAATAAGGGGTGTACGATGTGAAGGAAAAAGGGGGAATGAGGATTGGGTGTGTATTTAAATAATCCATCCAGGTGGGGTTGATCCGATAGGTAAAAATGAATTTCCATAGAAATATCACTCCATCATAACGTGATCTGTAACGTGATGTAGTGTTTTACCAACCAGTGTTAAATTACAATATGAATCACGACATGATTCCTATCATGATGTAACTTCCATCTATCAAGTGTTGTATCATGATATGAATCACGTCGTGATGTGTATCATGATGGAAATCTCAATTAGACAGAGTTGAATCACAATACGCATCGCGTCGTGATGGGGTTCATGATGGAACTCTAGAATTCTAGTGGATGATCATGATGTGCATCATGAAGTGATAGTCATTGTGATAGATCCATATTTTTTTTTTCATATTTTCCATCATATAACTTACGTTCATTCCTCCATATCTTCATGTACCTAAAAATCAATAGAAAAAATCACTAAAAGACATAAACAAAGCAATTATTACAATACAAATCACAAGTTGCCTCCCAAGTAGCACCTTATTTAATGTTGTGGCATGACCCACTCAATATTACGGATCCACCATATTGATGGATGTCATCCCATAATCAACACTGGGCTAATAATGCTTGACCCTCTGTCATTGACCAAAAACTTTGGTCCGACTTATAAACCTGGAGCTCGACAGCTCCATGCTTCATAACACTTACAACCTTGAATGGCCCCATCCACTTGGAGTGCAATTTCCCTAGAAGAAACCTCAATCTTGAATTGAATAGCAACATTTGTTGTCCCATCTCAAAGGATCATTCAATCAATTTCTTATAATGCCATTTCTTTATTTTATCATTGTTTATTTTTGCGTTCTCATAAGCATTGAGCCTAAACTCTTTAAGCCGATGTAGTTGCAGCATCCTCTTCTCCGTGGCTGCATTGAAGTTAAAATTTAACCTTTTGATAGCCCACTAGGAACGAAGCTCCAATTCTACTAGCAAGTGACACACTTTTCCAAATAATAACTGATACGGTGAAGTACCAATAGGAGTATATAGTTTTGTATACCCAAAGGGCATCATCAAGCTTCTCAAGAAATCATTCCTTTATTCATTTATGGTATTTGGAGAATTTTCTCTATCTCCCTAGTTGATACCTCCACTCTCTCACTAGTATAAGGATGATAGGCAATTGATACCTTTTGCATCATCCCGTGTTTTCTCAGCAAACCATTAAACAATGAATTTTTGAAATATGACCCCTCCATCACTAATAATAGCTCGTGAGGTTCCATAGCTTGTAAATATCTTCTTCTTCACAAACTTTAGTTCCACTCTCGCATCATTTATGGGTAGTGCAGTTGCTTCCATCCATTTTGACATGTAGTCATCTGTTAGGAGAATGTACTTATTTCAATAAGATGAGGAAAGGGCCCTATAAAATCATTACCCCATACATCAAAGATTTCAATTTCAAATATATCGTTCAAGGAAATCACGAGACCTTTTATGAAGTATAGGAGACCTTCTCCTAATCTTCAAGAGCTATGGAGATCGGTTTGTAACGCAAATATCCATCCAGAGAGCAAAATTAATTAGGACCCATAAGTTTATCTAGCATCTGATCCACGAAAGGAATGGGAAAATAATCATTGTGAGTTGCCTCATTAAGTTTAAGATAGTCCATATAGATTCTCCACCCAGTAAATATATGAGTAGAAACTAGATCATCTTTGTTATTAGTCACCACCGTCATGCCTCCTTTTTTTGGGTACGCACTACAATGGACTCACCTATTTGCTGTTAGATAAAGGGAACACAATTCCTACATATAGCCATTTTATTACTTCTTTCCCACCACCTCTTTTATTGGTGGATGTAGTCACCATTGTTGTTGTACTCTTGGTTTATAGTCATCTTCCAATAAAATTTTATACATAAAAAATACAGGATTGATGCCCTAAATATCAGATATTTTCCATCTAATAGCCTATTTTTTTTTAACACTACCAAAGCTTTCGTAACTTGTGCCTCAGATAATTCGGAAGCTAGTATAACTAGCAGAGTCTCATCTTCATGGAAGAAAGCCTACTTCAAATGATTAGGAAAGACTTTTAACTGTAAACTTGGAGTTTTTTCAATAGATGGCTTTAGTGGAGGTCCAAGAGGCCTATTTAATGGCTCATACTCTCTTTGCTATTCATAGCCACTAGCAAGATCTGATACCTGGATCATTTTGTAAGCTTCAACATCTCCTTCAGTTTCTTGACCCGTAATTTTTCTTGCTAGAGGATCACTAGTAACAAGAATGACACTTCATTGTCTGCAACAAACACTATGACTATAGACAATTGTTCATATATTGTAGGTAACTTTAAGGCTTTGTAAATGTCTAATACTTTTACTTTATTATATTCCCTCATAGTTAGTCTCCCTACATCCATATCAATCAACCCACGTCCAATGAAACAAATAGGCGCCCTAAGACTAATAGACTTTTGGATCTGGCTCAAAATCTTAAATAATGAAGTCCACTGGAAATATTAATGATCTCACCTACACCAAAACAACTTCCAATATACCAAGAGGTCTGACTAAAAAGCAATTAGCCAACTGTAAAATGATCATGGTGGGTATTGGATTATCCAAACCCATTTTCTTGAAATAAAACTTTGGCATAAGATTTATACTTTTACCCAAATCACATAACCGAAGAACATTGAGATGCTATAAAATAATAATTTGATTAGTGAAACGTCTCGAATCTTTTTGTTTCGTGGGTAATATGTTTTGAATGTGCGATGTGTACTCTTGAGTAAGAGATATTGTGGCATGCTCAGTGAAATGATCTTTTTTAGCCACGATGTCCTTCACATACTTTTCATACTTGGGAATTCCCTGCAAGACATCAATCAAAGGATATTTAATACAAACCTACCTCAACAACTCCTTAAACTTCTGGAGTCCTTTATCTTCTTTCTATTTTTTCAATCACTAAGGAAATGGTGGTGGAGGTCTCAAAATGGATGTTTCTCCCCAGACTTGATGTCTTTTTTATTACCACCGTCTATATTATCATTATTTCTTTCTAATTATTTGCTTAATTAACCTACCTTTTGAGGCACTAACTCATTCAACTACAACCCACTTCTCGTTATCATAACATTTTCTTTTCTTGAGTGGTCTGTGTTGCTTGGAAGACCTCTTTAGGGCCTCAAATTTTTTAACATAGCCATTTTCCTAATATTCCTCTCTAGTTGTTGTGTTTCCATTTGTTGATTTTTCAAGTCTGCTTCTAGCCTAGCTAGTATCTCACTATCACGTGCTTTCCCTTTTAGCAACTTTTTAATAATCTCTTTTGTACTTTCACAAGGCTGTATAGTCTGTGAATTACCATAGTTTTGTTGATTAAAGTTGGGTTATAGCTGTTGATTTATGTACTAACCTTGACCCTATTGATGTGGTTGGTTTTTATTGCCACTCTAAGAGAAGTTTGGGTGGTTTTTCCAACTTGAGTATTAAGTATTACCATAATATTATTGTCTTGCACCTCTCTATGCATTTCCCACAAAGTTAACCGAATAAGGATTGGACCCACCTATGTTAGATGTATGATCATCTACACCATATGTCTCAAACCAATAAACAACCTGAATAGACTGCAGTCACTGCAACCTGCTGTTGTTGTTGCCTGAAAACCTATGCAAACATTTTTGGAAGGGATGAAATCTATGCTGATAAAATTGTAATGGCTTATAATTCCATAACCCATACAGTATTTTTCTTACTACTCGTTCTTGATACATCTCCATTCTAGTACAAATTACCTATATCAATACGATCTAATAAAGTGTACATCTCATCATAAGTTCTCTCCAAGGCCTGTCCCCCTACTGCTGAATCTAGTAATATTTTGTACTTTGGTTCCAGTAACTTTATAAAGGTATTTAGCAACACCTCATTGGACTGCTGATGGTGAGGACAACTTCTAAGCAATGTTTTAAACCTCTCCCAAGCTTGGTAGAGATTTTCCCAGGATTCTTTCTAAAGCTCAGGATTTCACTCCTCAACCTTGCTGTCTTTCCGGATGGAAAGAAATGAATCAAAAACTTCCTTACTAAGTCCATCCATGTAGAAATAGAGCTTGGTGGCTCTGCAGCTAGCCACCGCTATTCATCAGCTATCAAGGATAATGAAAACATGGTGAGTCTCACATAATCTGGTCGAACTACCTCTAGGATATAGGTGTCAATGATCTCAAGAAATTTTGAATGTGCCACTGCATATCCTCATGTGAGAGACCAATAAACTGCCCACTAGTGTGCAAGAGCTGTACAATATTCTGCATCAGTTCAAATCTATCTCAAGGTGTGGGTTTTTTAATAGCATAGGTAGCATTTGTGGCCTTTGCCATATCTACCTCATTTACTGTCCTTGCAGCTACCATTTCAGCAGGCATTACAACTGTTTACTAATCCAGTGGAACTTGTGGAAGTGGATAAGAGAACACCTCTTTGCTTCAATGTTGATATGAGAAACTAAAATAGTTCCATAAAGTCACTGTTATGTTCTAGATTAGAAGTAATCAATGCCTGAAAAAATAAAACCTGCTAAGATCAAGTTGTTAACAATTTTCCAATGCAAGATATCTTGAAAAATTAAAAACTTTCAATTTTCCAAGTCCCCAGTAACAACGCTAAAAAAATGTTGCTTCCAAGCCCACATGTAAGTGTATGTGGTCTTACAAGTAAAATAGTAGCTCCTTCGAGCCAAATATCAAACCCTCCAGGACTTGATGTTATGTACTATTATCATAAATGAATCATGTAGGCGATTCAACATTTATGCAATTGTGTGTCACAATATAAGAGGTTTGTTTATACACTATTCTAAGCTTTAACTAAGAAAATTTAAATGAGACTTAGGAAAAAATAGCAAGTGTTGTCCATATGGATGAACATCCCAGGGTCATGGCAATGCACATATTAATGCATGATCTTGGTTTTCCAAAAACGTCTTTACATCTCTAATTGTTGATTTAGGGGTTAAATTTGTGTATTAGGGATGTATATTCCTCTAATCACTATCTATAGAAGTCCCACAACTACTTCAATTGACTTGTGTTATAATGACTTAATATAAATGCATTATAGATGTCTTCCTTATGTGAATAAGTGAGTCAACTAAGTACAAGATCTCACCTTAATTGCAAATCATAGTCACTTGTCTAATTTTAGCATCAATAAATATGATCTCACTCCTTACACTCTTGTTCCACTCTTAAGATTCCTAGTTTAGTGCACTTTCAGAGTTATAGATATATTCTAATGGTTGCCAATCATAAAAATAGATTAATATAGTAGTGTAAGAACAATCAATATGAGAAGTAATCAATTGTTTATGTTAAACCAATATCATGAATCTTGTGTTAGCCATAACCCTAGAACAAGGGTATTTATCCATGGATAGCCATACTCAATCTATCAAATATCATCTTTAACTTAAATGTATGAGATTGATAAATAGAATATAACTCTAGGTTGTTAAGTATCTTCTCCACTTGTTCTTTTCTCCCATTAGTGGCATACTACCCCCTTAAGGGTTATATAGGTGCCCAAGAAAATAACTTTTTCCCCCCAACTTAACCTATAAGTTAGCAAGAGTTCCAGAAAAGACAAACAGGGCATCATGACATGATCCCAATTGTGATGGGCTAGCCATCATATCGTTATCCCTATAATGATAGGCATAATTTTCCTAAAACTTATCCCTTCTCATTCCGTCTTCCATTTTCTCTTGTTCTCCATTCCTTAAGGCTAAATGTAGACCTAAAATAGGCTAATCATGTGGGTTAGTACTAAAATTGACATATCTATTAATAAAAAAACTCAAAAACACGTAATTATTCTCAAAACCAAGTTTAAACATGGGACTTTAACATCGCTAAGGCACATAAATATGTTTAAGATCAGAGTTCTACATATCCATACATAGAAGTCCGTCTCCAAACTTTGGGAGGCAACAGGGTACCTTAGGAATGATTTTTCCCCTTGGTCCTTGTCTTGCATTGACGTTCATACCATTTCTTAAAGACTCACCTTAGCTTTACTCTTTCGCGGATGGTGAGTGCCCTAGCTTCGTTCGTGGATCAAGATCCTTCCCTATAAGATAAGGAAGGGGTAGTAGGGCATCTTAAGCTGATTGTAACTCCTCTAACCACTACTCAGCTACAGACAGCTCTTGCACCCCGCCACAGTTCGCCTATCTATAGACTAATGCTTTTTGAGACTTTTTATGGCAGATGATCAATAGTGCACCGAGGATGTGCCATATTCATATGTACAAGGAAGGGCATAGGGTGAGCTACATTTCCCAGTATCTAGAACTCCAATAGCACCACCTATACCTCCTACCATGCCAGCTCAGACTCTTACTGCATCTACACTAGTGTTTGCTCGTACTGTAACAGCCTATGAGCTAAGTAAGACATTAGACCACCTCTTATGGATCGTAGCTACCTGGTTCAATAGAGAAGTCAGGAAGGACCTCCATAAGTTTACAGTTGTATGTGAGGAGCGTTTGAGGACCTTAGAGTTGTTAGAGACACACATGGTTGACTTTACTGCAGATTTTCATTAATATGCCGCTAGTTACTAGTGGATAGAGTACAAATATTGCAAGCCACCCAGTTCATACCCACTAACTTAGGGATACTTTAGAAATGCCTTTATGGATAAGTGCATGCTTAGGAGTGCACAAGAGCTGATACTTTCTCAGTTCGCAGGTCTATAGCAAGGCACCTTGAAAGTTTCAACGTACAAGGCAATGTTCATTGAGCTTTTTAGTCATGTAGATGAGTTATATTCTACAGAGGAGGAGTATATTCACCCCTTTGTATATGTTTTGAGGTATGATAGAGTGGATGTTGATTTTGAAAAAGTCTTTCCTGTGTGTTGACTTCTAGCTTGCTAGGCCCAAAGGCACGACAAAAAGAGACAGCGCCACAAGGGTGGCTATTTAAGTTCTAGGTATTGAGGATGATATAATGGTAAGAGAGTTCATACCATCCTTCAAAACCAATATTAATTATAGACTTTTAATAAAGAACAGAGCAGCCAGCCCGCTAAGGGGCCCACTTTAGGTTTACAGGGTGAAATAGAGGGTTAAACAATCAGGCCAAACATAGGGATGGTTTTTTGAGTGTGGGGAGATGGTTCATTATGCCATATAATATCCCAAGGCTACCATAAATTGATATGTAGAGGGTTTCTTCAACTGAGGAGGTAGGGGGCTTTTTTCCAAGGATTATCATTATGGAGGGATACACAAACCGTAACATTGTATGCCTAGACTACATATAGTACCACTGTCTAGAAGTGGAAAGCCATCTTCTTATGGAAAAAAAGAAAGATTCTAGAAAGCGGGAGCTAGAGGTAGATGTGGTAAGCAACAGTAGATTAAGGGTCATCATCAAATATATGCCATTTCGAACAGAGCCAAGGATAAGGCATTATATGCCGTTATCATAGGTATGTTACTTTCTTATGGGAACTTAACATGTACCTTATTTTATCTTAGGTCCACTATATAATATATATCTATGTGTTTTGTTTCTCTTTTAGGTGTTTCTAGTAAGCCATTACATATACCTCTAAGTCTATCTACCCCCGTAAGCTTGGCCCTGTGGTTGATTGGGTAAATAGATCATGTATGACAACTATTTAAGGTTAGGACACGCTAGACTACTTGAACGGGCATGGAATTGTTATTCCATCACCATGTGGTCCTGGATTTCTATGCCAAAACTCTTGCCTAATCAAGATAGGTATACCCACAGTGGTGTGGAGAAAGACCACTAGCCATTCCTTTGTTTGAGTTATCTCTTATTTTAAGGCCTATATGATTATTAATAGAGGTTCTCATGCTCACTTGGCCCATGTTAGAGATGTTAGTGTTGATTCTCCCTCCCCTTAGTCTATGGTCGTTTGTGAGTTCATGGATATGTTCCCTACCAATTTACCTAGCCTCCCACTAAGCTCTATATCAATTTTACTATTAAGGTTGATCCAGTCACAAGTCCCATTTCTTCTGCCCCTTATCATATGGCCCCAGTAGAGCTTCATGAGTTGACTTCTCAGCTACAGGACTTTCTTGACAGAGTCTTCATCAATCCTTGTGTGTCTCTTTAGGGTGCGCTAGTGTTATTTGTGAAGAAAAAGGATGGTTCAATTTTGATGTGCATTGACTATAAGCATCTAAACAAGGTGACTATTCAGAATAAGTACCCTCTATCGCACATTGATGACCTATTTGATAGCTACAGGTTCCTTAATATTCTCTAAAATTAATTGAGATATGTCTATCATCAGTTGAGGATTCAAGCTGAGGATATCTCAAAAATAACCTTTTAGATGAGTTATGGGCATTATGAGTTTTTGGTGATGTCATTTGGACTGATGAATTCCCATGCAGTCTTTATGGATTTGATTAATCGAGTATTCAAGCCCTCTTTAAACTTTTTTGTGATCATGTTTATTGATTATTTACTATTTCACTTATAGAGTCGGGCAGAGAATGAGGAGCACTTGAGGATAGTGTTCCAAACATTGAGGATTGAGAGGCTCTACACCAAGTTCTTGAAGTGTGAGTTTTTTCTTGAGTCTATTTCTTTTCTAGGCCATGTGGTGTCAGGTACTGGTATTAGTGTTGATCTTTCTAAGGTTTTCATGTTTGATTATTGGCCTTGCCCTACCGCTCCTTTATAGATCCATAATTTCCTTAGGTTAGTTGGGAACTACCAACGGTTTGTTCAAAGTTTTTCATCTATTGTAACTCCTTTGAATAGACTAATACAGAATGACGTTCCCTTCCAATGGTTAGCTGATTATGAGTCTAGCTATCTCACAATAAAGGAGTTGCTAACTACTTCCCTAGTTCTTGCCTTTCACATTGAGGTTCAACCTATGCAGCGTATTGTGATGTTTCAGGTATTGGATTAGGATGTGTTCTGATGTAGCAAGGTCATGTTATAGCTTATGCTTCAATGTAGTTGAAAAATCACAAGCACGACTTCCCACCCATGACTTGGAGTTTGTGACAATGATTTTCAGGCTTAAGATATGGAGGCACTATCTATATGGTGCCCATTTTGATATTTATACTAATCACTGTACCTTGTAGTATGTTTTGAGTTAGTTGGATCTTAACCTGAGACGGTGAAGGTGGATTAAGCTCCTAATGGACTATGATTTGAGTATTCTTTATCACCTGGGTAAGGCTAATGTGGTTGTAGATGCCTTGAGTAAATAGGTAGTGAGTTTGGGTAGCCTAGATTCTATTTCCCTTTTTAAGAGGATGTTACCTTGGTACATTCAGTCCTTTGCCAATATACTAGTTATATTGAATATTTTAAAACTAGAGTGGTGGTTGTGTATGCTGAGACTAGTATGATGATCCATGTCTAGTTCATATGAGAAAGATGTTTTTGAGGGGTGATTTCAGTTGGGACATGATAGATTTTGATGGTGTGTTACAGAATCATGGTCACATGGTTGTTCTAAGAGTTAGTAGGTTGATTCAAACTCTATTACGTAAGGCTTATAGATTCAGGTTCTCTATCTATCATGGTACTACTAGGAAGTACCACGACTTGAGGCAGCATTCCTAATGGTGGGGTATGAGGAGAGATATAGCATATTTTATGTCTTGGTGCTTGAAATTTCAGCAGGTCAAGTTTGAGCATCTGAGGCAGAGTGGTGGCTTCATCGACTCTTTATTCCTGAGTGGAAGTGGGAGCATATTACACATCTAGAGGCTATTAGACTTCATAGGATGTCAGTTTTTATTATATCTGGTAGGTTATCATATTTTACCTCATGGTTTTGGAGTTCAGTGCAAAGGAAGATTTGCATAGAGGTTTCCTTGAGTATAATATTTGACCCTCAGACAGGTGGGCAGTACAAGAGGACTGTTCAGGTACTTCAGGATATGTTACGACCCTTTTTTTATCCGACATTTAGCTTTAGTGAAGTTCACGTATAATAATATTTACCATTCCAGCATTCACATGGCACCATTTAAGGCCTTGTATGGTAGGCATTATAGGTCATTCGTTGGTTGGTTT
>JBDJHY010189508.1:0-11884 GCA_039654485.1 Withania somnifera
GGTGTGAGGCACACTGCAAGAGATGGACCCGGTGACCGTTGAGCTAAGCCTCATGAACAGTATTAATCTTTTCCTGTTATAAATACATTGAATTGGTATACGAAAAAAAATATATTGTGCGTTACTTTCAAAAATAATTTTAAAAAATGGGTCACTTTCCCTATATGTTCACTCGGCTAAATTACCGACACCCGGTGGCCATTTGACCCCTTTTTTTTGGCTACAACAATTTTTTTTATAAATACTTAAATAAAATATATTTTTATATATATTTGTTGAAAAATTTTTCTTATAAAATGTGTTGTATAAAATCTACATCAAAATTGGATATTAAATGCATGGTATATTCATACACTTTATAAAAATTATATAGAATCTGCATCAAAACTGTATAATGAATGCATGATATATTCAGACACATAGAATCTGCACCAAAGTTGCACAGTAAATGAATATTCTAATGATATGCTTATAGACATTATAAAAGATGTATCGAATCTGTATCAGAATTGCATAGTAGTTATATCTATATCATTTTGTGTAGAATATGTTTTTGTATAGGATTTGTATAGAACTACATTACTATTATATAAAAATATATCTTATCACAATTATAAATATACCATTTACTATTGAAAAAAGGCAAAAAATAAAATAAAAACAAGAAGCGAAAAAATTAAAAAAAGAGTAGAAAAAAACAATTTAAAAAAGGCGAAAAGGGGGAGGAAGGCAGAGACCAAAATTGGATCGGGTCTATAAAAGCCCATAATTGAGCATTGGATCGAAATGGGGACGCTAATTAGTGAAAATATTTTTTTGACTACTTTGATGAATTAGTTTTCTTTATTTGTATATATGTGTCCTTTCCCCTAGATCTATTGTTTTTTTCTTTCATTCGTGATCTATTTACATTTATTTGTATCTACATTATACATATTTCCTAGGTTACTTGAATTATATTGGAAAAGAATGTATTGTAACGACATGTTTAGGCGTTACGAGGTACCTCCTGACCTTTACACCTAAAGTCCTAAACGTGAAAGTTAAACCTCAAAATTAGCGTAACTTTGATCAGAAATTTAGTCTTGAGCAATTGTACGGTGTTAGCGATATGATAAAGAAGTGGTAGCTTGCGCAGTGTTGAAATTTGAAAAATAGACTCGTTTAGCTACCTGTAGAATCTTTCAAAACTTAATTCGGGGGACCTAGTACTCTGATAAAGTCATTTACCGTGATAAATTTATAATTGATTTTAGGTTTTTGAGTTTTTGTTATGAAATAGGAAAAATTAGGAGCTGATCGTAGCTCACTGCTTCAGAGAATGTAATTAGAGTCACCATCCGTTGTAGATGTAAACGGATCATTTGCGGCAGTAATGCATAACAATCAGCTAATCAGTTCCGCCTTTAATTGTTTTTAGATTTGATTTTGGATTAAAAAAAACAAGTGTTTTCTCCTGTTGGTACCCCTTCTCTCCAATTTATTTTGACAAAGAAGTAGGTTCTACTATGAAAAACTCATTCGTAGAAGCTTTTTGTACGTGTTGTCACAGCCCCAATCTATTGGATAAGAGCTAAAGCGCATGAAAGTTGCAACAAGTTTGGTGTTCAGATAGGCTAGTTTTAATGAATAGTAGACTGTGTTAATATACATAATGACAAACTAGAATTGACCGGATAAAATATGCCTCGACATGCGAGCAAGAAGTTGCGGCGAATAAAATATTAAAATCTTGGCTTAGATTCTGTAAATGATGTTATTGACTCCTTATATGTTATTTTTTGATATTTTGTGATATGTATCCACGAAAAATTATTGTGAGCATGGTATGTAAATATCACCTAAGAGGTGACAGTTAAGGCTACGCTTGAATGTTTTGCTGATGAAAGGTGAAGTGGAACCCGATCGTGGTACTTGGGGATGTAGTGATAATTGACCTTTAATGATTTTCAAAGGCTCCTATATGATTTGTATGTTTAAATATTGTATTGTGGTTTATTTATGGCATACTTATCTTGGTGCGATAGATATGCTTAAATCCCTTGAATTACGCCCTTATTGATAAAAAATATATGTTAAACTATGTCCATGAGAGGTCAAATTATTAATAACAAATATGTGTTGAACTATGCTGTGAGAGGACGAATTATTGATAGCGAATATGTATTAAAACATTTCACTAAGAGGATTAATTAATGAAATATAAAACGAATGCCTTGAAATAAGAAGCATGATTTTAGCTAAATGACAATATTTAACCTCGTGGTTTTTTATTACAGAAATAGTATGACTTTACAACATAATTCTAGTCAAAATGATTTTAGCATAAAGTGATATGATATGATGTGATATGATATGATATGGAGCTCAAGGTCAATTTTACAGATTAAGGCACCCAAATATGCTACCCAGACCTTGCAAATTTTTAGACCTCTAGATATGTCTTATAGTTAAGAACGAGCATCAATTGAGTATATGTTTTGGAATGATTGTTTAGCACCGAGTGGATAAAAAATATTTTCTTCCACTAGTAGAGAATGACACCTTGATCCCAAAACTACATTGCCAGTGTAGGTTTTTTTATTTATGGACTTACAGGATCCTTGGTTAACAATTATAACTCTAACTGTGATAAGTTAGAATCTCTCTTTTTCAGTGTAGGGATCCACACGTTGGACTTCTCTATATAACTCACATGGTTTATGTTAGTTAAAAAAAACTTACACAATACATAGTTTCTTCTATGACTTCAATATAACATGAGTTCATGGTTTAAAAGCCTACATGTGCATGACCTCACAACTTCAGACAATATTATGTTAGTCTCAGCATACAGTTAATGACTTAAGTTTTCAATTTGAAGTTTATGTATTCGTGGCATTTCACTTTAGTCTTAACATGCTTATTATGATACACTTAGCTTTTATAAATTTTTATAGCATAATTTCTACTATAGTATGATTTAAATGCATATTTCATATATTCGGTACATTTTATAGTACGACACATACTTTTGTGCCTACATTATCTTATAATGTTGATTCAGTATCACGACTCAGGAATAGCGAGCATCTATAGCAACATCAGTTAGTGAGTCCTTATTGATTTGAGGACTAGTGCAACACTTTCATTTTCAAACTAAGTTTTCAGTACTTCGAGTTAGTTGGGGGTTTGCTTCAACACTTATTATCATATGATACTTTCAAATGAAAGACATTGATAGTAGATTCCTCTGTTAGTGTTGAATCAAACTCAGTATTTATTTATTTAATAATTCAGATTACTTTTATGATTTTTTAAATGGTCTTGTTATTGTAGAATGCGTCTATATTCAATTTTAAGCTTCCGCAACAAATTTTTTTAGTGTATGCATGATCCAAAGTTAGTTAGGATTTCTCACGGGATTTTAGACTTTATGTTTCGTTCAGAATGTAGACTCAAGACGTTAAAGTGCTTAAAAGTACCCCACATGTTTTTTCTAATTAAGGATGAAGGTGTTATGTTGCATTTTGGTATGTTAATCTTATGACAATTGTTTTTTATAAAGAAGTCTATGAAGGTTGATTGGTGATTTTCATGTGAACATATTACTAAATATTGGTGCGTATATTGTTCAGGAATAAAACTTGAATTAAAATGGTTGAATAAAGTCATGTCAATCTGAAGTAAAGCAATGAATTTTAAAATATTGTGAAAATAAAAAAGATCAAAACTTATTTTAATAACAACTGCTTAAACATAGCTGTAATGTAATCGAGTCTAGTGCCACTTGCTTGAGGACAAACAAAGACTTATAATTAGGGGCATTGATGTGCCTAAAATTTAACACATATTATTTATTTTTATTTAATATTTAATTATTTCTAAACTTGTTTTACTATATTTTCATGACAGTATATTGTTTTCAATTTATGATGTTTAAATAGTCAAAAGATAAAAAAAAAATACAATAAATTACTAAGTTTAGATGATTTATGATTGCATATCAGTTGATGGATCGTAGAAAAAATTATTAAAATTTTTTAAAAAGATTATCAGAATACAAAGTAAAAGACTATCACACAATGAATTAACAATGAAGAAGGACCAAAACTATAAAGAAACAGTGATCCTAAGATGTAGATAATGAATAGATTCATGAGTGTAGAGTGAAATCCACGAGGAAAATTCATTTGACATGTTAAGTCAACATTATTTTTTTCATATTTTAGTATAGTTGTAGGAAAGGGCAGCCAACTGTTCTGTCATCCATCTTTTTTTAATTCTTCAGCATTCTTTTAAACTTTCGATATTCATAGTAAATTTATGCAATCTTTTTATTTATATCTTATTATTTTATCATTAGTATGAGTATCTTTATAAAACCCAATAAGATCATATAATTCATAAGATTTTTACATGATTGCAAGTTACTCGGGTTATAAGTTACTAAACTTCTTTTTATTTTCTTATTTAATAGATTGATAGTTCCAATTTTTAATCTGCCGTATTATATGTTGATCTTTACACTCAGAAGAGCAAATTAATACTTGGTGAAAAAACAATTGCTTAAATTTAAGGTATATTAACCCTTGTTTGATGAACTCATATTAAAAATAACAATATTTACTTGGCTGATCATATGCCAATACGCATGAAGTTATAGAAGTATCATGTTGTAATGACCCTTTCAGTTATTTTTGTGATTTTGTACTTCTTGCATTCTAGAGCTTTCGAGCGGCCCTAAATCATTTGTAACTTATCGAAACTGGTGTTCAGTTCTCTAGTTATTCGTTTGGTCGTTATGTCCGGTTTCATGTTTTAGAGTCTTTGATATTAAAATCATTGACTTTAATTAACATTCTACGAAAATAAATTTGGAATTAAATTCTTACTATCTTTTTAGCTCCAGAACTTGGATTTTGGTCTAGATGGACCATTGGTTCGAGTCCGAGAACTTTGATTTTGAGTTTGTGTGTGTTTACGTATTTTATGTATTTTATAGTTCATAAGTAGAGCTCGGGTGGTAATTTTGTGATTGGAGCTTCAAAAAATTTGACTGTACTATCAACTCTGGAATGTTAAGTTTGGGATAGGTTAGTTATTTGTTCCGACTATGGGCCAACCAGGATCATCTCGAGTACCTGGTTGAAAAGTAGTTTATTTTGGCATAGAGTTGACTTTGGTCAACATTTTTTCGAAATAACCTTGGATAAGAATTTTGCCTGCGCCAATGAGTCCAGAATGTCATTTTCATACAGGTAACATGTTTAGTTTGTGTTAATTTAATTTCAAATGCATCCCGAGCCTTATTTTGAAGTCTATTTTTTAGCTAAATTTTATTGGTTTTCATCTGTTCTGTTGCAGGTGTCCCTTCTACATGACCGCGACATATCCTCACATGATCGCAATGAAGACTTCCTTCTTGTTTTTGGCGGTCGCAAAACTATTCCATGCGTTCATGTGACACCTCACATCTGACTTTTGCCATCATGGTGCTTGAGCCACGCGATCGCTATAAGTCTCTGTTTGGCAGGTCTATCGCTAGGCTGAGCTACGCGATCACGTAGAGCAGCCTGGTCGCAGGTATAAAGGCTGAAATTTCAATGTTCATCCATTATTTTTCATTTTCTCTTCTTCAAACACCCATAAACCTCCATTAAAATTCGTAGGCCTTTGCATGAGTAATTGGGTGATGTTAAAGACTTGATTTTTTCGATTTCTCATCAATTATTGCTAATTTTTTACTTTAAATTTCTCAAAGTTGGTTCTTCACTTTATTTCATTATTCCAAGCTCCAAATTTTATGTAAAAATTTTTTATGATGTGGAAAATATTTTGATACTTTTTATTCTAAGGTAATTGGGGTATGCAGGCCTATAAGCCCTTTTTTACCCATGTTTTGACCCTGGCTATTTTCATAGATTTATATATATCATTCGGCTCGTATAACGACTAGATTATTATTTTGCTAGTTGCCTGATTGTTGGAGTTCATTTGCACATTTTTGAAGATTGGGCATCTCTATGTTGTATTTACAACCTTGTATCCGGAGGATAGGTAGAATACGACTTACGATCTTAGACTGAGCTTATATAGGGAATAATGGTGGTAATTAGACATTCTTGGGTTGAAATTTCTAGGTTTGTGCCCATGACCCTTGTCCACTCCTTTAGTCCATTTTTTGACTTTGTATTTGTGTTAGATTTCCGGTTATAGTTACTCTGTGACCTTGAGTGGTCTTGATTGACTCTAGAACATAAATGGTGGGTTTATGAAAAGTATCTATAAGTCTCAATATTCGATTTGGATAGTTATGCTTGCTGTAGAATCCGCGCATGTTTAGGATCGACAAGGCTTGTTGTGATATCACTATGTTTGAGCATATTATCATCATAAAATTAATTTTATTTATTGATTTCTACTTTTGTTTTGGTCAAGAGACAAAGATCACCAATTTAGAAATCTTGCATGGCCTTATGAGATTGTTTTCAGTATTATGAGCTTAAAATGAGTATTTTTGAAATATTTTACCAGTTTTGATGATAGAAGACTAATTAGTGAACTAATCACTGCGTTGAGTTTTACTAGCCTTGGTTGTGGTTATGACCTAGTTATTGAATCTATTTCGGATTTAATCCTGATTGTGGTTAGGCTTGATCATTGATATTCATCCTGATATTGACTCTTCAAGGGTCTGAATGCAGTTTATGTTATCCGATTATTGTTCTGTATCAGAGTACTATATATGTGATCCAAGTAAAGTTTCCATTATGGGAGTTATGGTTAACTTATGAGTTTTTGTAATCGAATTCGGCTTCCCATAAACCCTGCCGATTCGGGTTTGCGGGTGATCGGAGGTGTGTACGAGGGAAGAGAGGTATATGGGTAGAGTCTTTCCATATCGTCCTACCTGAGGGGATTGAGGTTCAGGATAGGAGCTTGCGAGTCCTCTTTATCATTATTACATCATATCATCTTACATATCTTGTTTGTGATTACTAGTTGCTTGCATTCATTCATGTTTGTATTTCATTACTCTTATGAGGTATTGTGGAGGTAATTCTTTATTGTTCCGTTTATGAGATACTTTTTCTATTGGTTAGATCTTGCGAGATCTCTTTTACATGTTTATAGGCTAGGTCTTATGGGGTCTCTTTTATGTCTCATTTGTGCACTTGTTGTAGTTAGAACTTTTTTTGTTTCATTATTTGAGGTTACCGGTATACCGCTAGTCTTGTCACTTAAATGTATCTCTTTCTAGTTGAGTATGGATTCAGGTATGTACTTTTAGTTGTTTTCTTGAATCTTCCTTATCGTAGCTAGTATCTAGGATATTTCACTTATCTTTATCCTGTTAGCTAGCTTCATATGTCTGTGATTCTTGTTTGACTTCTGTGACTTGCATGCTTTATCTGTCTATTTACTGCTTTTACTGCTTATATATCCCAGTCGGCCTATTATGTCTACTGGATACTCGTTGCTTTTGGTACTCATACTACACTCTGCATCTTCTGGGTGTAGGTCCGGGTACGAGCGGTCCACGTTGATATCATATTTGTGTTGAGATCTTGGTGATGAGGTAGATTATGTGTTCTGTCTTCAGAGCATATCTTTCTCTCTTTCTATTATTGACTTCCGAAACAGATATTGTATCTCTTCAAACATTATACTCTTATTTTAGTTGCTCTTGTACTGGACATTAGGTTTTGGGGGTTATTGTTGACTTATTTTAGACCTGTGCTTATCCCTATCCCTTATTTTTATCATATTCCGGCTTTAGTTTATTATTCTTACTTAGCATACTTGTTGGGTGATTCTTCTTTGATGAGATATAGGTGCCCTAATGACATGGAAAATCGGGTCGTGGCACATATATAGATAAATCATTTAAAGAGTCAAAATATATTAACTGCTTGTGCCAAAAATTGATTGCATATCTGTAACTCAAAGTATCTACAATCATATTATTATCGATAAACAAAAAAATTTATTGTAGGAACCTGATCTTTAGTGTTCTAATCTCATTAGATTTACAATCATACTTATTTACTCCATATCTTTCTTTTTTTTATAATGTAATATACAATCATTCTCTACAACCTTCCAATAAAATTAGAATATAAATTCAGTAGTTGTACCAATAATAGACCTTTGAAATTTGTCCCATATTTTTTATGGATTAGACCCCAATCTTGTTGAGTTATTACTATTGCATACGATTGCATTAAGTCATCTAATGGTGTATTTTGAGTATATCAGTATATCAAATAATGTATATGTGGAATAACATATTTAGGAATCACTTATATACGTGTGAAGTGTAGGTTGCTTCAAGGAGAATTTTGTAACGCCAATTATCATGCACTTATGATATCAGGTGGTGTTCATGGTCGAAACAAACATAATAATAAAAATAAAGACAATTACGGGTTAATTGTTTGACATTATTTAAATCTGTACTAAAGATTGATAGTTCAAAAATATCATATCTACCAAATAACTGAATATATCCAATATTCACTCACTACAAAAAATTTAAAGAAAAACCTAGTTATTTAAACGAGGTTAATGCTTAATTACTTGCAAACGACATATATGTTTTCTTCACAGTTGTTTCATTCATGTAAGAAATTATTGAATTTTTAAAGAGGTGTGAATGATCGATGGATAGATGATTATTTTAAAAAGAAACAAGGAGAAAGAATGCAATTTAAATGAAAAAAATTCACATTAAATATGTTGTGACGTTTTTTGAAAAGAAACAATCACCTGTTCACACTAACTACCCTTTGTTGGCTATAAATACATGTCCACGTTCTCAAATTTCTAATTTTTGAAGTTCCCTCATTTTATCTACAATACTTCTGTAATTGCAAAGTAAGTTCTAAGTATCATTCGGTTCTTTGAGTTTTTGATACACTAGGGTTTAAAGTATCGTTATATAACTGTGATTTATCCGTTTTATCTACAGAGATAATCTCTTGATGCCTTGAATTAAGTTTTTTAAGAGCATATTATGATTTAGTTGACTCGAATATAATTCTGTTTCATCTCCATTTCTAATTTATTTTGTTCAAATTTTAGTATTTTTTTTTTTACGACAAGGATAACAATACTGGCCAACTAGTCATACTGATGTGATGAACAAATGAAACTATAATTATAGGTGACAATTTTATAATTTATGGAATACCTATAATAGAATATTTAGTTGCACCTTATTAAATATCCTGGGCAGGACCCCCATGTACACAACTATGATTACAAGTACATTTGAGTAGGATTGGACAGTTACTAAGCTCCTAGTGAGAATGAAGCTCATACTTTGTAGAGTAAGTCTGCTAACTTGTATACCTCATGATCCAGCATTCATGAAAATCCAATATCCTCAGCCACTGAGAATTTAGAATATATACAATTATACTGATATGTAAAATAAATAGAATAACAAGTAAACATACGAGAAAAATTAATGAATCGAATAATAAGATAGAAATTATAAACAACTGAACTCAGAACTTTTTGTCTTTGTAAACTTATGTACAATACATTTTGATTGTCGCTTAACATGTGAACAAGTTGCAAGTTATAAATTAATGGTACTAATTAATAATTACTATTAATGCCATAATTATCACAATAAATGTAGAGTAACGATAAAATAATTACCATTAAGGTGACAACAACCGTTGAGGGAATTATTCCCACCCACTAATGAGGTAACGACAGTTACAAAGAAAATGACAATAACCACTGCGGAGGTTACTCCCTATTTACAGTGCCCACTAACGTGGCTGTTACAAGAGCCAGCTATCAAAGCCCAAACAGTGGAGAGGCAAAGATACGCTCAATATACTGCTCTCAAACATTACTGGTATTCTCTTCTAAAGATCTTTGCTAACTTAAGCATCGGAAATCTACCCCAGGGACTACCCTGGGCTTTGTTTTGCATGCGCTTATCCAAGAATCATTGTTGTAGCCCGGAATTGTAAGGTGGATTTCATAGTAGGATTATTGGTGATCTTTTGGGATTCATCAATTGGCGCCGTCTGTGGGGATCGAACCCACGACCAGATTCTTGTTTTAAAATATCAAAGTTCAAAAATTTTGAGGAGATGGTTAACACAAGGAGCAAAAGCACACAAGGGGAAGGACGTGGTGGCAGGACCATGACGCACGGCAATTCTAGCCGAGGTAGGGGTTGCTTGGAATATCAGACTTTGTTTCAGCAATGGTGCAATGCACATTCCGAGATGAGATCCTATGAGGATACTCAGCTCAATCAAAAATGAAATCAAGAATAGGAGGAGGAACTGCCTCAAAGTTCAACAGAATCGACCGACTCCCATTCCAGTGATGAGAATTCTCGTCACGAAAGACAAAAACAGGCATATTCAGGCGGACAACATCAAAATGCAACCCTCATAAAGATCGGAGCCCACTTCGAGATCATAGTGAGGGATTTGGCCCCAGCAAAACCTCCGAAAAGAATTTTATCAAAAGTGAATTGGATAGAATTCTGGGAATACGAGATAGGGGACGTAATTACCCCTTTCTGAAGGGAAATAATGAATACCCCATTATCTAAGGGTTTCAAATCACCCAGGATAAAGCCTTCTGATGAGAGCACTGACCTAAGTGACTTTTTATCCCAATTCAAGTTCCAAATGGTAAATCGCCAGTACAATACGGAACACATCTGCAGGTGTTCTCAGAATTTCTAGTGGAGAAGGCCAGGATTTAGTTTAACGACCTGCCAAGGAACAACATCGCCTCATTCCGTCAGATGGCCGAGCTCTTCTATGCCCACTTCCACCAAAATAAGAATGTGGTGAAAAACCCTGTCAATCTCCTGGACGTCAAAAAAAGATGGGACGATGCCATAAGCACGTACCTGGAGCGTTTCACAAAAGAAAGCATGTACTTAGAGTACAAGACGGACCAACTTGTCATCTCAACTTTCTTGAGTGGACTCCAACCCGGTCACCTCTACACCGAGCTAAAGAAAAACCCACCATAGACAAAGCAGGAGTTATTTAGGGTGGTGAGAAATTTTTCCACGACATATGAGGCCAACAAGAAAAAAGAGGAACAGAATAGGTCAGATAGGAAATCTGGGATGATAGAATCCCTAGAAAGAATGTCTTTGACAGGCTGAACAAGGGGTGGAGTGAGCCAAAGTTCCCTGAAGGCACCTTGACCTCGCTGACAAAGTTGAGGTCCAAGATCCTGGCACTTCACCATAAAAAATCTCAGAGAATGTGGTACCACTTCCACAATAATCACGGTCACAAGACCGAGATGTGCAAGGATCTCATCAAGGAGATAGAGGAATGCATGAAACGAGGTATGCTGACACAGTACATAACTACCGTTGCAAGTTCCACCCAAGGTCACAGACGAGGTGGCCGAGGAAATTACTAGCCCCAGGGGGACGAGGATTCAATTCAAGCGATCGGGCTCGAGGCCAACAGTATAAGAGGTGGGAATCACCTCAGAACCAGTATCCCTAATACCCCGCTCAGGGGTACCAAGGTTAGGGCGGTCATTTCAACCCTAACCACATTCCTGTAGGCCCCATCCAAAAATATGGAAGTGGCGCCACCGCACCCTCCTCAGAACCAAACTAATATTGTCGCAAAGGTAACACATGCAATCTTTTGGGGGGGGGGGGGTCCCCAGAAGGGATATCATAAGCTGCTTTAAAAGCAGAGGTGAGAAAGATACACCTAGAGGAACCTCGCCATAAGATGTTCAAATCAGGAGAAGTCATAACTTTCTCTGAGGTGGACGTCGTCCCAGAAGAGATGCCTCATGTTGACGCCTTGGTGATAAAGATAATCATGGAAAACAAAAAAGTGCATCAGTGTATATGGATAATGGAGCTGATGTTAGCATCATT
>JBDJHY010189519.1:0-11884 GCA_039654485.1 Withania somnifera
ACATTTTCTTGAGATTGAAATGAAAAACCTTCCTAAAGTGATGAGAAATTATGAGAAATATCTTTATTAATAATGAGTTAAAATGGATGGATTGGTCTTGAAAGCATTGTTATTGCAATGTTAGTGGGATTAGAAATGATGAACCATTTACCTTGGCTTTCCTTTTAGAATTCATCCCACGAGTCTGGTTCCTGACTGCGTTGGATATACCCTTCTTACTATAGGTGCACTTCTGCATTTGAATCTAATCGAGGTATTACAAACTTCAACTACGAGGTTGTAGCACAATATATGGGATTTCCCATGAGTTGTAAAATAGACTCAAGGAGGAAGACCTACCTCAGGGCCTCCAAATGGGCTAATAATGGGTTGCTAATATTGACATGATTTAGATTTGTTAGACTTGATGGTTGATGTATTATTTTGAGTTGTCTGGTGGTGCCTTACTTTATAATTCATTAAATGGATATGGATTGAATGTTGTTGATTATTTATACTATTTGATTTACTATTAATATCTTCCTATGCCCTATATCTATTATTTATTTTTATTATAAAATATTGGATTATAGTCTGATTTGCAGCTTGGTGTTTTAAAGGATAGTGATTGGTGTTTAAGGGTAGTTGTTGCTTGTCACCGCTTTGTTTTAAAGCCATTCAAAGGATACTTGTTGAGTTTATGTTGATTTATTTTGGCACGCACTTCTTTGATTTCTACCTTGTATAGGTGCAGAGCCCGATGTAACTTGATTTGTTCACCCTGATCAGGTTCGAGTTTTTAGGTTTAAAGAATTAAGGTGTCTACTTTGTTCATCTAGCAGATGCCTAAAATCTTTTACATTTTATCTTAGATTCTACTTGAGTATTTTGGATATTTGAGACTTACGTATTTTTCAGCTTTGTATTAGTCCGTATTTAGAGGCTTGAACATAGTGACACCAATTTTTGGGAGGTAGTTAGAGGCTTGTACATAGTGACACTAATTTATGGGTGGTTTTTCTAGTTGGATTTTGTTTTATATCTAATTTTGCTTCTCGCTGACTCATTATTTTCTGCACTTCTTATAGTATTTTATAGGCTTACTAGTATAGGTGTTTTGAGATAGGTGCTATCATAACTTTGGAATTTGTACCAATGACATCATCACAATAAACTTGGTGGAGCCACAAGGATCTTATTTCATTCTTGAGGAAATTCAAGAGATAGATTGGTCCATTACAGACATTATTTGTATTGCGTGTGCAATATACACACATAAAGTTTAATTGGAGATGAACTTCATACCCAACATAAAGCATCAGATAAGGCTAAATTCCCTAATGTAAGAGGTCGTAAAGAAGGAGATTATAAAGTGGTTAGATGAAGGAGTGGTGTACCCAATAAATGATAGTTAGTATGTGAGCCTGGTGTAGTGTGTTCATAAGAAAAGTGGGATAACCATTTTCCCAAATAATAAAAATGACTTGATTCCAATAAGGCCAGTCAATAGATGGAGGGTTTGCATGGACTATCGAAATTTGAATGCATCGACATAGAAACATCACTTTCCACTACCGTTTATGGATAAAATGTTTGAAAGGAAGGTATGTTGAAGGTGGTAGTGCTTCTTAGATGGATAGTCTAGGTATAAGTAGATTTCAATAGGGTTGGTAGATCAATAGAAGACTACGTTACCCCTGTGGTACATTTGTATTCTAGAGAATGCCATTTAGGTTGTGAAATACACCAGCAACCTTCTAGTGGTTAATGATGTCTATATTTAGTAATATGGTGGAGGAAACAATTAAGGTTCTTATAGATGATTTTTTTTTTATTATGAGTGATTCCTTTGATGACTGTTTTGGCTACTTGGCAAAGTTGTTCGACCGCTATGAAGAAATGAATCTAGTGCTAAACTGGAAGAAATGTCATTTCATATTCTGGGGCTTCATATTTCTTAGAAAAATGCATCGAGGTAAACAAATAAAAGTGTAGATAACTATTGTAATAAACCTCCCGCTTATTTTTTGTAATTTTGCATTTTTTGCATTCTAGAGGTTTCCAAAGCCATTTTGACTTACCAGAACTAGCGGTTTGGTTCTCGGGTTGTTTATTTGTTGTTATGTTTGCTTCTTATTTTAGAGTATTTTAGTATTTAAATCATTAACATTATTCAACATTCAGTGTAAATTGACTCGAAATTAAATTCCAACAGTTCCTTAAACTCTGAAATGTGGATTCTAGTCTAGAAGGACTCTTGATCTGATTTTGGGAGCTTTAGTTTTTAGTTTGTGTGAAATTGTATGTTTTATGTGCTTTATGGTCCATAACTGGAGTTTGGATAGCCTTTTTGTGATTAGATCCTTTTATTGAAAATCCAAATGTGCCATCAGCTCCAAAATGTCAAATTTTAGTTAGGTGAGTTGTTCGTTTAGGCTTTGGGCCAACCGATCTCATTTTGGGTACCCTATTGGAAAGTTGGTTATTTCGGTATAGAGTTTACTTTGGTTAACATCCCGTCAAAATGTCCTATTAGAATTTCATCTACGCTGTTGAGTTTATTATATATTTTCCATGTATGTAGAATATTTGGTTTGTATTCAGCGGGTTCTAAATGCATTTCAAGCATCATTCATAATGTTTCAAAATAGTTGTTTTGTTGATATTTGGTGCAGGCCCAGGTATTCTTGCGTTCATGAGACTTGGCTGCTTTCATGTTGACTTCGGTTCGAGTGACCTCAGTGTTCACAACTAGTCTACCTCATCTGCGTAGGGTTGAGATAGACATGGCCTCTCTTCTTTCCTCTTTGCGTTTGTAGCCTAGTCACCGCGTTCGTGATGGGTTGACCGCATTCTAGTAGGTGAACCTGATACTGTTTTAACTTCAAAACCCGAATTTCATCCATTTTCCATTATCCTTTCTCTTCCAAAAAACTTCAGAAACATCAATTAAAATTCATGGTTCTTTGCATGAGAGGTCGGATGACCTTGGAAACTTGATTTCTTCTATTCTTATAGATTATTGGTAGATTTCCACTTTAATTTTTTTAAAGTTCACCCAAAATTCCTAAATTTTTCATGTTTTTTCTTCACTTTATTTTGATTATTTTAAGCCTGTTTCATACTCAATTTAGCTCTTTGGATATGAGTTAGGGGGAATGTTTTGATATCCTTTGTTTGAAGTTTTGGTCTTGCAGCCCATTTTCACCCATATTTGAGGAACCTGACTATTTTCACCGATTTATTGGTATCATTAACTCATATTAATGTCAAGATTATTATTTTTCTAGTTGTGTGATCCTCGGAGTTCATTTGTGTATTTTTAGGAGATTCAGAGCAGTCCAAGCACCTTCAACGTTGTGTTTGCAAGCTTGACTTAGGAGGACAATAGGCTACGTCTTATGATATTGGGATGGGCTTATTTAGGGAATACTTATGACAACTATATATTTATGGGTAGGGATTTCTAGGTTGGTGCTGATGGCCCTGTCTACTCTCTTAGTCTGCCTTTTGGCTATGTATTGATGTTTCATTGCAATGATTGTTACCCTATGGCCCTTAGTGGTCTTGATTAACTCTAAAATATAGACAGTGGGTAACTAGGAATGTCCGTGAGTCCCGAACATTGACTTGTCTATTTATGATATGTTATAAATATCGAGCCTGTGTAAGGCATAACTTACTAATGATATTGTTTGTTTGAGCATATCATCATGAAAATTGGTTTTGATACACTGATTTCCATTATTTTGTGGTCGATGTCCTTATATCATTGATTTTGAAACCTCACATGTCCTCGTAGGCCCTTTTATTGGTGTTATGAGATTAAAATGGACATTTTTTAGACATTTTACAAATTTTCTATGATAAATGAGATAATGTTGACTTAACCACTAATTTTTGAGATATTACTAGAATCGGTGAAGTCTGAGTGCTAGACATTGATTTTTTATATTTCTTTAGTTTTTTTAATCTCGAGAAACCTACATTGATGATTTATACCTTATTTAGTCTTAGGGAAGCCCATTGGTCATACTGATTAGAATTGGGGAAGCCCATTGATCATGTTGGTTTAGACTTGGGAAGCCTTTGATCATGCTGATATAGAATTGGGGAAGCCTATTGATTATACCAATTTAGACTTGGGGAAGCCTATTGATCATACTGATTTAGACTTAGGGAATCTCGAGCACTCACTATTCTTCTAGTATCACTTGCATTGATGTCTATGTTTCTTTCGACACTTGTTTTCTTTTATGTACCTTCTATAGTATAGGATGCCAACGGGTGGGTTTTTCTTACTTGTATCTCTCAGTATTATGGGGTGCTATAGAGACTCTCTTTTTTTATTACTATTTGGTTGTACTTTTATGGGATAAAGTTATAATTATTGGTAGTCCTATCATGCTTCCCTTAGTGAGATACTAGTTCTTGTTCGCTATTCTCCCTCCCTTTATTTGAGGTTGTTGAAATATCACTATATCTACTACTTATTTGTTTTCTGGATAGTTGAGCATGGATTCAGGTATGTTCCCTTCTTGTTTTACCTGAACCTTCCTTGTTTGTGGCTAGTTTCTTAGGATATTACCTATCTTATCTTGTTATCTAGCTTCATTATATGCTTTATTTTTCAATCTTTGTGACATTCCTGCCTTATCTGTGTATTATTTCCTTATTCATATATATTCCCAGTCGGTTTAGCCTATTCGGTACCCATTACTTATGATACTCATACTACACTCTGCATCTTCTAGTGCAAATCCGGGTATGAGTGGTCAGTATTGATCCCCTGATTTAAGCATAATTTCATTTATGAGGTAGATGATCACTCTTGGCGTCCGAAGCTTCCCTTTTACCTTTCTATTATCCTTTTTATGTTATTGTTCTGAGACAGATGCTTTATCTCTATTTTATACATTGTACTCTTGTTTTTATTGATTATATGTTCAGATATCAAATTTTGGGTTATTTTTTACTTATTATAGGCTTCCACATATCCCTATATATATATATATATATATATAATATCTTCCATACTTAGTTTATTTTCATGCCTTGTAACTTATTGGGTGGTTTTCCTATGGGTGGGTAAAGGTTCCCTCATAACCTGAGGAATTGGGTTGTGACAAGTTGGAATCAAAGATCTAAGTTCATTGATATCCTCAGTACATGACCAATGTCTATAGAGTCTTGAAATTCGGGTGCAGAGATGTCCATATCCTATCTTCAAGAGGCTACAAGGGCATCTTTAGGAACCTCTCCTCTTTTAACTTCTATGTCAACCATGTGTCAGGGTTAGTTTCTAGAAGATCTCATTTGTTCTTATTAATTCTGCTGCAGATGGAACATACATGATCTTTCGCAGAAAAAGGCAATGACCCACCTATTACACCTCCGAAAAGAACACCATCTAAGAGATATAAGGGTTTAGGTCAAGCACGTGTCAGAGTAGGTACTGTATCTAGAGCTGCTGCACCAGTCAGAACTTCAGAGATTGGGACTGAGCCTGTGTCGGTTCAGAAGCCACCAGAGGTACATAGATTTGTTTCATTCTCTCCTATGCCAGCTTTATTCCCATCGTTGACCCCAAATCTGATAGGGACGTTGCTTTATTTGTTGGGTAAGTTGGGATAGCCAACAGTTGGTGTACAAATCTCAGCCCTAGTTTCATTCATTCTGGGTATACCGTTAGCTCTAGGAACCCATGGTTTATGGGTGCCTCCAATAGCAAGTGTTTATTGTTTGGGTGTTCCCCCTTCGGTTTCAGCATATTTGGTTCAGGTGCCTCAATCACCTATCCTTCCTTTTTCAGCATTGGAAGTGTTTGATTCATTTTTGATTCTGTCTATTCCATCTCACTTGCCTATATATGACTCGGATTAGAAAGCATTGGAAAATTTTTTAAGGTTGAGTCCTTTGAGGATTTCCTATTTAATGTAGATGTCAAAAGAGGTGTCAGAACCTCATTTTTCTTGATTCCTACAGTGTTAACTTCATAGTATATCAAATGGTTGGCCTCTCCATGGAGTGGTGGAGGTATTACTATTCTACCTGGTCAGTGGACTCTACTACTATAACTTGGACCCTTGTTTCATGATGCTTTTCTAAAGAGGTATATTCCTAATACCGAGAAGGACTGTATGAGGGAGGAGTTCTTGAGACTTGAGCAGGGTTCTATGTCGATCTCTGAATATGAGGCAAAGTATCATAGGTTTTCTACCTATGGTTCTACCTATGTCTTTATAGAGAATGATAGAGTTCTCCATTTAGTTTAGTGGTTGGATTCATATATCCGTCAGTCTATTAAGGTTCTAGTTTCTACTGGTTCATCTTTTTAGACTATTCTAGAGATAGCTTGTACTATGGAGGGTTTAAACTATAGTAGGAGAGTTAGAGAGGAGAAGAGACATGCTGTCAGGGTAACTTTAATGGTCCAAGACATGGTGGACATTATGGTGATCATAATGGTGGTATCCATCATTTTATGTCGTTCTAGGTATAACTGAGGCAGAGGCCTCTAATGTTGTTGTGATAGGTACCATTTCTGTTGTTATCATCCAGTTTTGACTTTGTTTGATCCAGGCTCTACTTGCTCCTATGTTTCATCTTATTATGTTCCATGTTTGAGTATGGTTAATGAGACATTGCTAGTGTCGTTATCTGTCTCCACCACAGTACGTGGCTCTTTTAGTGGATCTTGTGTTAAGATTTTGTTATGTGACAATTAGGGATGTTAATACTTGGCCTGATTTGATATTACTGGCTATGATTGATTTTGATGTGATACTAGGTAAGGAATGGTTCTCCCCTTATAGAGAGGTCGATGATTGTAACTCCAAGACTGTGATCTTAGATATGCCCAGTATACCCCTAGACGTGTGGTAGGGTTCGATTAGTTGTCACTAACAGGGATCATTTCTTACATTCAGGCTAGCCTCTTAGTATTTCATGGTTCTTTTTCATACCTTGCATATGTTAGCGATGTTAGCAGTGATTCTATGAACCCTGAGTCAGAGTCGACCAAATCTGAGCTAAACATTGATTTTGGCATTGAGTTAGAGTCGAGCACCAGTCCCGTTTCTATTTCTCCTTATTTTATGGCATCAAGAGATCTGAGAGAGCTCAAGACTCAACTTCAAAATTTTTCAGATAAAGGTTTTATTTGTCTTAGTATATCACCTTGGAATGCTCCTGTTCTATTTGTACAGAAGAAAAATAGATCCATATGTATATATATCAATTATAGGTAGATGAATGGTGTTACTGTGAGCAATAAGTATCCTATTCCTCATATTGATGACTTGCTTGACCTACTTCAGGGCTCAGTTATTTTCTCTAAGATTAATTTAAGGTCGGTTACCATCAGTTGCAGATTTGGAACGAGGATATCCTAAGGACAACATTTAGGATGCGATATGGTCATTATGAGTTCCTTATGATGCCTTTTTGGTTGACTAATGTACCAAAACCTTTATGGAATTGATGAACCATATGCTCAGTACCTATCTTAATTCTTTTTTCATAATGTTCATCAATTATACTTTGGTATTTGAAGGAGTAGGGAAGGTCATGAGCTCCATTTGACGATTGTTCTATAAATTTTCATAGATCATTGGGTTTTTACCAAGTTCTCAAAGTGTGAGTTTTGGATCAAGTTAGCTGTTTTTCTTGGACATGTTGTGTAAAAAGAGGGTATTCATGTGGATCCAACTAAGATTTTAGTTGTCCATGATTTTTCTAAACCGACTACTCCTACTACGGTGTGCAACTTTTTTTGGTTTACTGGATATTACCATTGTTTTATTGAGGTTTTCTCTTCAATGGAAGATCCATTGATTGGTTTGACTAGAAAGGAAGTTCCATTACAGTGATCTGAACTGAAGAGTGTGAGACATCCTTCCAGAGGCTGAAGACTATTTTTACATATGCTTCTATGGTTGACATTGTTGGTGTAGGGTTACGAGTTTCTTCTTCTATAGTGATTCTTTTGATATAGGTTTGGGTTGTGTTTTGATGCATCAGGGTTGTGTGATTCCTTATTCTTCTAGGAAGCTTAAGATTCATAAGCATAACTACCCCACCCATGACTTGGAGTTGACGGTGGTAGTTTTTGCATTCAAGATTTGGCACCATTATCTTTATGGAGCCCTATGTGAGATCTTTACTGATCATCATAGTATTCAGTACTTCATGAGCCAGAGGGACCTTAAATCTCACCAGTAGAGATGGATATATTTACTAAAGGACTTTGATACTTATATCTTGTATCTTTTAGGCAAGGCAAAAATGGTAGTGGATTCCTTGAGTCGGAAGGCTGTAACCATGGGTTGTTTGAAAACATTGTTTGTTTCTGATAGACCATTATCTTTAAGAGTTCAGTCATTGTCTAGACATTTGGTTTGACTTAGGATTTTAGATTCAGGTCATTCTCTTGCTAGTGTTGAGGCTTGTTCTACTTTGATTGATTAGATCTAGTAGTGTTAGTTTGAGGATCATGCCTTGGTTGATATTCATGATTGGTGTTTCATGGTGAGCCTCATAAGGACACTTTGTGTTCTTATGGTATTTCGAGATATGGGGATCAAATTTTTGTACCCAGGGTTGATGATTTAATTCAATTGATTCTTTGGAAGGCCAATAGTTCCCATTATTGCATCTATCCTAGTGTGAATTATATGTAATAGATTTGAGGAAAATTTAATAATGGGAGGTATGAAGAGAGATATTTATGAGTTTGTTTCTAGGTTCTTGAACTACCAGTCGGTCAAGTTTGAGCACCAAAGACTGGGTAGATTGATGCAGAGGCTTCCAATTAATTTTCGAGTGGACGTGGTAGAGGTTCATATATATTTCATTTTGATGCTTGGATCAAGCTCCTTGCATCCATAATTTGATTTGAGTAATTTTTGAAAGGTTGACTAAGTACATGCACTTCATTCTAGTTTATTTAGCTTATAGTACCGAGAAGTATACTTCTATCTATCTTTAATAGGTGGCTCCATACTTAATGACCCACCTGGTCATTTACTTTCGTTGAATATATTTGGTAGTTAGAGCTATTCAATTAGCTTCCCTAAGTCATTTATCACTCACTAGGACTAATAGTTTAGTGCCGTGGTAACTCATTTTCCTATTATCTCAATTTGCCTATTTTAAAGCTTCAATTTTGAAATAGTCGAACTCGAGAGTAAAATTATAGTAAACACTCTTGGAATCAAATCTTGACAGTTTTTTTAGCTCCATAATGTCAATTTTGGTTTAGGTGGACCTTAAGTTTGTTTCCCGGGGTATTTGTTTTGAGTTTGGGTAGTTTTGTGGAAATTCAGCCTAGGCAAAGCTCAATTTGGAGCCAGGGTGGTCATTTGGTGATCATAGCATTAGAATTTTAAAGATTCCATCAGATCCAAAATGATGATTTTGGGCTATTTGGGTCATTGGTTCACTTCTCGGGATGCCCAAGTTTGTTATGAGTTGGTTTGTGAAAAGTTCAAAAATTGGCTCCTTTTGATCCTTTGGAGTTTGGGGTCCTTTTCTCTCAAACAACCTTCTTTGGCTGTCTCTTTGATTCTGTTGAGTCCAAAATATGTTTTCCCCCCAGAATATGCTTTTGGTTTCCTAGTATTGAACCCGGGATGCTCGTTTTATATCCCCCGGAGAGTTTGAGTTTTGTTGTGTTTTGTTGCAGGTTGCACATTGATGCAGTGACCCTTGGACCACCCTAGTGCCATATCTCGTGCACCCAGGGCTTCTTCCTAGAGAAGTCACCCCTGCAAGCCTTATATGAGGTAGCCCAGCGGCCCAAAGGGGAGTACCAACGGCCACGTAGCTGATTTAAAAGGGTCATCCCCTTCATTTTAAATCATTTTATTTTGGATAAAACTTCCATAACTAAACCTTGAGAGCTATTGTTAGGGTGTTTTGATCTGAGGAAAGTGGTGGGGAGTTGCGTGTGAGGTAGTGTGAGTTTTTGAAGGAATTTTTTCCCGGGTATTTATGTAAAAACTTTGAATTTCTTTAATTAACCCTTGATTTCTCCATCATTCCTTTATCGTTTTAAGCTCAATTTTGGATCATGAGTGCTTTGAGCTGAGGGATTCACCCTCGTATATTTACTTATTTTTCTAGGCTGCGGGGCTCGTAGGCCTATTTTGGGGCCAGTTTTTCAACCCGGTTTGTATTTTCCAATCTGAATCTTTTATTTTTTGATCCCTAGAATCGTATTTTGATAGTTTGGGGAATTTTTGGCTACATTCAGAGCTTTGAGCCTTCTGTCCACGTATTTCAAGGAGCTTCATCGGCACCCAATTAGGCTAGGCTTACTCTCTTTCTTACACTAGGTTATATGTACTGTACTAGTTGTTATGGCTAGATGACTGGGTTGCGTACTTTATGTTTGTTCTTATCCCTTAGTAGGCTTATGGCTATTTTATTGGTTGTTCTAAAGGCCGTGTTGGGATAGCGTGGATAAGGGGCCATGTGTCCCTAGTCTGGCCTTACCATGCGGGTGGCCACGAACCTTGTTGACTGGATTGAATTCCTATACATCGAGTGTTGTGAGTTGAGTTATTAGCTTGAGACATTTGGCTAATCTTAGACTTCAATTGATACAGTTTGCCTCTGTCTTTACCGATTATGCATACCCAGGGTTGGGTAGGACATGTCATCTACTTTGGGGCTAATGGACCGACATTGTGGGAGCTTATACCTTGTATTTTGGTTTAGAGGCGCGGTCCTCAGGGGTAAAAAATTTTAGTTTGATTCTGATTGAGCGTAGATCCCCTGCACTAGAGTATGAGGTGCAATCCTTCTAGTCTTAGGGTTGAGTATGATATATTTGGGGAACCAACCCTAAGGTTGGTACTGGTTGAGTTGACTTCCTTCACATGAGTGTGAGGGGCGGTCCTATGAGTCACAGAGGCTTGACCTTTTGCACTGCTAGTACTTGATAGAAAGGACTTGGTACCTTTCCATAGTGTTTTGTTACTTTCCAACCCACCCTATGCCTAATATTCTATTATTTATGCCCAACAGGCTTGAGGGGGGGACTCACGATGGGTTTTTGCTAAATTGTTTATGTTTACCGGTAGTATGGGATGCCAGGTAGGTTTGTGTGTTTATTCCTATACTTAATAGTTGTGTTTCCCTTTAGTTTTCTGTATTCGGGGTGTACTAGTATGGTTGGTTGAGTGATGCCTTATCTGGAGCCCAGGTATGTTCACTAACTTCAATTTTGGGTTTTCGGATGTTGTTACATGCTCATACTTATGTTAATTTTGTTCTTTCTTATGTTTACTGTCAAAGTTTCCATTTCGCCTTTACTTATGTTCTTGCTTATATTTACTGTCGTCAGCTTGATTTGAATGTCTATAACCCATTACGTGTCCTCTGGGCTATTGGGTTAGGCTTGTCTACTGGAGAGTTGTAGATGCCATCATGACCTAAAGTTTTGGGTCTGAGAAAGTGGTATTAGAGCTTAGGTTCACTAGTCTCTCTAGAATTTGAACAAGTATCTATTAGAGTCCTCGGTATTTAGATGTCCGCATTCAATCTTGGGGACTCTACTGGGTACCATAGGAAATACTATCCTCCTTTCATCCTATTGTGTGTTGTTATTCGTACTTCTTCTATAACATACCTTGTCTTTATTCTTTCATAGATGGTCCATACCAGAGGATCCTCTTATGATTGAGACCCTCCCTTAGCTAGTTAGGAGGGGGTAAGGGAGGATGACCCGCTAGCTCCTATTTCCACGGATAGTTTACAATAGCAGACACCTCATGCACCACTTCCACAACCAGTACAACCACTATTTATTGCATTTTGGGATCTACTGTGGAAAACGCTTCATATACATGACAGCACCGTGGCAGATAGGCCATAATGTTCTGCCCAGGGAGAAGTGCAT
>JBDJHY010189530.1:0-11884 GCA_039654485.1 Withania somnifera
CTTATTATCTATAAAATAACCTAGGCAACATGCCTAGTGGATTTGCTTAAAAAAAATAAAAAAAAAATAAAAAAAAAATAATAATGAGTAGGATAATTCTTCCTATGTATCTTCAACTGTCTAGAAGCATAAGCTATTACCTTTCCTTTTTTCATCAAAAATCCACCCAACCAAACTCCATAAGCATGAATAAATATAGTGAAGGTATCACCCTTAATGAAGAAAGTAAACATTTGAGCCAAAGTCAATAAGGCCTTAAGCCTCTGGAAACTATCCTCACACTCATTAGTCTACTAAAACACCATATTTTTTGAGTTAATTAAGTCCAAGGGATGTAAAAGAAGATAAACCCTTAAATAATCATCGATAATAGATAGAAAAACTAATGAAATTGTAGATCTCTATAGAAGAAGTAAGTCTGGAACACCCATGAACTACCTCAATCTCGACTGGATCGACCCTAATACCTTCCTTGGACAATACATGACCCAAGAAAGTCATAGAACTAAGCCAAAACATAGATTTTGAAATCTTGGCATATAGTTTCTTCTCTCTCAAACTCTGAAGTAGAACCCTCTAATATTGTACAGGATCTGCCTTTCTCCTTAAATCCACCAAAATGTCATTAATGAAGACAATCATAATGAATAAAAAATAGGTAAAAGTCCCCAACTATAAACTCCATTAATGTTGTTGGGCCGTTATTCAACCCAAATGACATAGCGAAAAAATCATAATTGTTGTAATTGGTCCTCTAAAGTTGTCTTAGGCATATCAAAAGTATTAATCCTAAACTAGTTGTAGCCGGACCTTAAGTCAATATTGGAGAACACCGTGTCACCTGTAACTCATTAAATAAACTATCGATCCAAGGAAGGGGATATTTATTCTTAATGGTATCTTGTTCAACTATTTGTAATCTATGCACATACTTATTACCCGACCCTTTTTTTTATGAACAAGACATGCATACCCCTAGGCAATACACTCGGTTAAGAAACTCCTAATCAAGAACATCTTGTAAATTTTCTTTTAATTTTTTCAACTCGGTTGGGGATCATAGAGGATTAGTACAGATTAGTGTTTGGCTCAAAATCAATACCGATATTAATATTTTGGTTAGGAAGAAACCTAGAAGATTAGTGGAAGACATCTGGAAACTAGAGATATCTTGAATCAACTCTAAAATATGAGTATCAATAATATTATAATGAATGAAGGATAAATAGTAAATGGACCCTCTCTTAATCATCTCTAAGAATGAAGGAAGGAAATCACCATATTAGGATAGGAACCATAAGAACCCTTAAACTCTTATCTTTGGAATAATAGGAATATCTAGAGTACTAGGCTTATCATAACAATCTAGTACTTCATAGTGAGGAGAAAGAAACTATATATCTAGAACGTCATCAAAATCTTACATATTAAAAATAATCAGGTCTACCCAAGTATCATAAACCATAATACAAAAAAAATATAAGATAAGTACATTTGATACACTAGTAAAGAATAATCTACAAGTATAGAAACATGAAAATAAATAGGTAGATAATTACTCATCATATTAAATCTATAACCAAAGTAGGTAGACACATAAAAATATGCAAATATAGGATTAAATAATATGGATCATCTCAATGGATCATCGAAACAATACCTATAATAACTACATATAAGGACTCTACATCAATCCTCCTAGGGAAATAATAGAAATATCTTCTAGCACTACCTGACAATGCTCTACCAGGATTCTGACCACTTCTACCGATCTGTGATCTTCTTTGACCCCTAACTCAAGGTGCTGGTGCTAATATTGCATACTGTGAAATAGAGTGGGGCCCTCCTTTACTCCTAATCGACATAATATCATCATATGTGTTAAATATTCTACAGTATCACAACTCTTAGGTACCATATGCTATTGAGCTGAAAAAAAGGACTTGTATGCCACCAAAATTTGACTGCCTTTGTCGAGAAACTTAAGAAGACTAACCAACACTAAGAGACCAAAAAAAAACTCCTAGATTTCTTTAAGGCTTCCAATAATAGCCTCATATAGCAAAATGAACTACCCCATCTGGGTAACCTCCTCTCCATGAAAAAGTACCCAAAATATGTCCAAATGTGATAGACATGTTATCACTCCCATCCTCTCTCTCCCTATGAGCTTGGCATCCTTATAGTCCACAAAATCCATATGATTTTCCCACAGATTAGCTAATCTATGTACGAAAATACAAAAGTTATAAGGCAATACTCGTACAAATGTATGAGTTCTCTTAACTGAATATATAAAAAAGATATGGTATATCTTGATAAAGTACAAAAAATGAGTCTCATACTCAAATACTAGAATACCCCTTTCTCTAACCTTTCAATCCTTAAATTCATACTCCAAGGAACATATATATTATATAAGGACCATGCAAACTTCTCCCTAGCAACTGGAAGACACCCAACTATTCTAAAACCTATTTAAGAATACCACCACTAATGTGCTATCCCATGCAACTACAAAGAAGTGTAAAAGACCCTATCAGTCTACCAACCTCACACTCTCAAGTATCTCATAACAAGTAGACAAGAACCTATATGCCTCATCATCTTTTCCTCCTTGAAATTAAGGTGGATCTATCTTTCAAAACTTCTCAAAACAAAGCTAATCATCATCTGGCAGTGTTTTTCCTATCACAACTGAGGCTAAAATAATCAATATTTGTATCGCATTATCTCTAGGAACTAATGATGGTTCTCCTTCCAAAATCTGATATTGCTCTGGGGTCTGAGTCCCCAATTTAATCTATGAACCTTTAGTGTGCCAACTGTACCTCTAGCTTAAGTCAAGATCTCTAATAAACCTAAAACATATAGAAAAGTATCCTAAAGGAGTGGTGTATAAGTAATATCCATGGGGTACTTCCCCTCTGCAGTATGAATCTTAGGCAGATATGAGACTGCTCTAGCCTGTCCCTTTATTTGTTTAGTACCTCAGGCTCTACCACAACCCTATCATATGGATCATCCCTGACCTATGTCAAGTACCCTTTTAGATGGAACTGGGACTATTTTATCTCTAATTGCATACCAGTTGCTCACCATCTATCATAAAACAAACCATGTATCAAAATCCAAAAACATAATCAATAAAAAATAAGAGTCAAATAATGAAGGGATCAGTTCTAAAATTTTATTGTAGCCTCCCAAAGATATTTAATGGACGCCTCTGTAACAATCTGCAAAAATCTATAAGCTTTTTGATGTCACCCAAAAATACACCTCTTTTCAAAACATAAAGTAGTAGCTATCAAATATAGAACCAACCTAAGGTTGGGGTCGATCCCACAGGGAATGTGGTAAAATACCGTTTACTAGCATGTTGTCTTGATGTAGTAAGTATTTTAGAAGTAAATTATTGTAGGAAGTATATTTGGGTTTTTATTTCAAAATTATTGATTAATTTTAGAAAGTTAGTAAGCTCTTTAAGTTATGAACCAAGGTTATAAAGACACTAGGAACGTGTTCTATATCACTTCATAACTATGCAAGTGTTCAGTTCTAGCATTTTATCCCGGTGCTATACATGCAATATCTATAGGTTAAATTAACCCAAACATCTTTAGGCCTCAATCAGGTGACTTTATACTAAACTTCACCATGTATGATAGTGCGTCCCATATCAACCACCAATTATTGATCTCAAATCTTTGCCAGGTCTCAGGTTACAAATATTTGTTGTAGTGTTATTTTTCTATTCTCTATGCCCATACAAGGAAAATATAATGGGTAAGTTCTTAACATATTCCCCCACAAGAAAGAAATCATATTGAAGAACCTGCAATACATGTACCAAACCATTCAAAAAATGCTAACTGTACCTAGACCTACTTTATTAATCTATCATGATTCCCATAGCACTATTTGTGGTGATTAGCTATCCATATTTGTGTTATTATCATGAATAATATGAATAGAAATAATGGCAGTATCACCTAAAATTGACAAAAAGTAATTTATAATGATGAAGACTGAGAAGTAGTCTTTGATTTAAAAAATAAATATTAAAACTCCAAAAAATACGTTTTAAGTCACAATACAAACAAATATGTACCAAAAAAATTGAATAATGAGTGTGTAAATTTAAAAAACCCTAAAACTATGTTTGTATAGAGAAGGGGATTCAATCTAGGTCAAATAGAAGAGTAACGGGCTGGCTTTGTTGGGAAAAGTGATGCATAGGTCGTACTGTCTTGGTTTGGTCCGTCCCTAGAACCATCCCTCAACACTTTGTATTTTTCTTTATTTTTTTTAAAGTCTTCAGCAGAAGCACTCATCATGGGCCATCCAGGACTAGCATAGTCTGTTCTGTCTTTCTTGGTCCCATACTTAACATTTAATAATTCAGGCTTATTTAAGAACATCATCAACACAGACTATTCTAGCTTGGTATGGTCTGTGGTGGTCTCTTTTTTAACACAAGTAGGAAAAATTTCCTCAAACACTCAAGCCTGCCTCAGATCAATCAACACACACATCAGCATGGTCCGTCCTAGCTGGAACAGACCGTCCTGACCTCCATCTCTCCACACTTATCTCAAAACTCAGTCATTTTTCTCCTATTCTTCTCTGGTATCAAAATGCCTACAAATATGCAACAGATACGTAAAAGTCATGAAATATCTCTTAAGAACAATCTCAACTCTCTTGTTTTAGGCTTAACATATGTTGTATTATTGACACATCAACACCCTTAACTTAGTACTATTGCTTGTACTCAGGTGACAAAACTAAAAAAAATAGTGCATAAATACAAGGATCTATTATAGGTACAACACCCATAATTATGTTAAGCAAACATCCTTCGTGACACCTCTTAATTACATTATCTTAACCATTTGTGTATTATTAAATCAACTCAAACTAATTTCCTCAGATCTAAGGCTGGCTTTACATTATAAACAAGAGACACAAACATACGTTAAATACATTAATTCAACCAACTAGCAATAAAAAGTATAACTAACATTCCCTCACACAATAAAGTCCCTCCACATTAAATCAAATATCGATATGGGACTAAACTAGAGTACTTACTTTCACAAACGAAGTCAACCCAAAGTGTGTACATAATCCATAGTTTTCCCTAATTTTGAACACCTAGTCATTCAAAGAGTTGGTTTTTGATCACTATAGGACTTTTTGGCTTGTAACATAGGCTCAAGCTTGAGTGAGGTATATTTAGGAAATAGTGACTAACCTTTCTTTTGCACTACACAATTTAATCCACCTATTTCTCTCTTGTATTCCTTTCCCCCCTTATTTCTCCTTTTTTAATTATAAATATGGTGCTTTTCTCTCTTTTGCTCATTTTTATTTTATTTTCTTTTTCATAGTTGTTTCACTATTTCAATACTTTTTTCATTCTTTTTAGCTTTGCATCATACCTATCTTTCTTTCTACTTTTTCTAACCACATGTTTTTGTTTTTGACTATGATTTTTTCCACCATTATTCTACCCACCCTCAACTTTGTCTTTTGGCCTGAGTTAATGTGTAGTGCTCCCAGAGGCACTAGGTACTAAATATGAAAGTCTAAACATAGAATTGTAAGGCTAATTGGGATAAACAAGGAAAAAGGCTAATAGGCTCAAAATAGGGATCAAGGATACAATTTTCTTTTTGTTTTGTGTTTTTAGGCTAATGTGGACTAAATAAATAAAGTATGGCCTATGACCACTTCTTAACCAACTATCGTACAACTTTAGTGCGACTAGTGGGGTAAGCTATGGCATTTACACACACATGGAATTGGGAATAAAAAATGTCACACTTCAATGGAATTTAATCACATTAGCTATTGTCGATTGTGAATATAATTCCTAACTTAAGCTCTAGTCAACAAGTAAATATATAAATGTCGAAAGTAGATCATAAAAGTCAATCATCACAATTTATCCACAACAAAATAAATTTTTTGAGGGCTCCAATTTTTATATGCATTTCACAACAAGTGTAATATTTGACATCTAAACAAACCAGATTGCAAATTACCAAACTAGAACCTATACTTATATGCAAGTCAAAGACAAAAAATAAAACACAAATCAACAAATTAAATATGTTAATTCAAGTAATGATAGATAGCACTTGCACGGAAATAAACACAACAAAAGAAACCCCCAAGTTTGCAGGATGCTCCACCCCAATAGAAACTCAGTGCATAATACCCAATGCACCATCACAAAAATAAAAAATAAAAATCTAGGGATCTAGAGATACCTGTGATGTTCTTTCCATTACCAAAAACCCATGAAGCATTAGCAAGAGCCATTTCTATTCTCTCTGCTATCCAAGTCAACAACACAGACCGGTACCCCAAATCCTTTATCCCTTATCTATCTCTAACGTATCCTATCAGGTGGTCAAAATCAAAAGTAGCATCCAATGTTGCTGAATATGGCCTAAATAAGAACTGATGAATGGTGGACTCATAAATATCAACAAGGTATCCTAGAATATGCACCTTATAAACTGGTCCTACTATCTCGGAAACTGTTTTTCCCTTCATCAATGATTTTGCCTTCATAATATCATAAAATATATCCGTGTAGTTTGCAAAAAACTCATGGATAATCAAACAAGAATAATATACCAGTAGACATATATTCAAATTTTTTTAATACTGACACATGACTCAGCGATGATCAGATTCCTCATCTTTTTATTGAGACGCTCCTAGGCTTTGTCATAAATCTCCTTACCGAGGGTAACCATTTGTTTTGGATTGGCTAGGCCTATTATGCCTCTAAACCAGGTTAGTCTAAACCTTTATCCTATAACTTAGGCATATTTTTATGCCTTAACGACATTTAATTCCCATGTTTTGACTTAGTTTCAAAAATAATTACATGCTTTTTGAGTATCTTATTATCATACACATGGGTAGCGTTACTAACCCATATGATTAGACTACTTTAGGTATATTTGGAGCCTTGAGGAATGTAGATCAAGAGGAAGTTAAAGACGGAATGAACAGGGAGATAATGCATATATATATTGGCCCTGTCACGATAGGGATCATGATGTGATAGCCTTCCCATCAAGATTGGGATCACGTCGTGATCCGCTGTTTATCTGAGAAACAATTGTCTTCAACTTGCAGGATTAGTTGAGGGAAAATCAATCTTTTCATTTAGACGTCTATATAAGCTTTAAAGGGACGTTTTGGGGAGTATAGCAGCACTTGGGATAGAAAACATCAAGTAGAGAAGATATTCAAGCAACCTAAAGTTACATCTATTGTTCAGTCTTGTACGTTAATTTTACATATGTTATTTTATGAACTAAACATGATTATTCTTGGCTAAAAACGCTTGTTTTGGGGTGGATAGAACATGTTGTATGATATTGGTTGAAATATACTATTAATTATTTCTAATTATTAATGATTCTTACTCTTCGAAATTAATGTGTTCTAATTGTTTGGATACCATTATAATAAATATATAACTCGAGAAATACACTAATCCAATAGTCTAACGAGTGGAAAGGGAGTGTAAGGAGTGAGATTGTCTTTGTTGACTCTAACATTAGAATAATGAACATGAATTTCAATTAATACATGATTGTGTACTTAGTTGACTAGCTTGGTTAAATCGAGAAGATAACTATAATGCATTTATGTTAAATCACCACAACAAAAGTCAGTCAAAGAAGATATGGGGATTATATAAATAGTGATTAGAGGACTATCAATCCCTAAGTCATAATTTCAACCTTGGAATAAATTATTAGAGAAATAATGATATTTATGGAAAACTGAGATCTTACACGAATGTGTGCAATGCTATAGCTCTTGAACTTTTGCTTATATTAACCAATACTTGATTGTTTCTTCCTAAGTCTCCTTTAAATATCCTTAGTTAAATATAGAATAATATAATAATAAATTTCTTCTATGGTTAATTTCAATTGCATAAATATTGTATTCCCTAAAAGAATCATTTATGAAACTAATTCATAATTCCAAGTCCCCAAGGATTTGATATTCAGCTCAAAATAGCCACTATATTACTTGCGAGACCACATACACTTGCATGTTTTCTGGGAAGCCAACAAGTTTTTAGTGCCATTGTCCGGGACTTGGAAATTAGTCAGTTTTTTATTAGGGTAAGATATTTTGTATTGTGGAATTGCTAAGGACGTGATCCTAGCTTTTTTATTTTTTTCTGGAATTGTTACTGTTGATATGGCATGAAATAGAGATTTGGTTGAACCCTTTTAGGAACCAGAACGTTTTTTACATCAACAACGAAGGAACGAGGCATTCTCCTATCCAATTCCACAAGCTTCACTGGAAAAACCAACATTTGTAGTGCCTACTGAAATGGCAGTTGTAAGATCAGTCCGTGAGGTGGCTATTCCAAGGGCCACAAATACTACCATTTATATTCAAAAACTCGCACACTAGAAGGCAGTTCACTAGTCTTGCTCATAATGATCTGCAGCAACATATTCAGAATTTCCTTGAGATCAGTGACACATACATTCTAGAGGGAGTTTCACTAGATTATGTGAGACTAACTCTATTTCCTTTCTGCTTGCTTGATGACATAAAAAGGTGGTTAGCTGCAGAGCCACCCAACTCTATTCTTTCATGGGAGGAATTATCAAGGAAGTTCTTGATTCATTTATTTCCATCTGGAAAGACAACACAACTGAGGAGTGAAATCCTGAGCTTCAGATAAAATCCAAATGAAAATCTCTACCAAGCTTGGGAGGGATTTAAGGCATTGTTATGAAATTTTCCTCATCATCAATAATCTAATAAAGTATTATTGCACACCTTTATTGAGGCACTGGAACCTAATTTTAAAATATTGTTAGACTCAGCTGCTGGGGACATTCCTCTGAGCAAACATATGATGAGATGTATATATTTACTGAATTGGATTGCCATAGGTAATACAGATTGGAATAGAGTTGTGTTAAGAGAAAATGGTAGCATGAATACTGCCAGGGTTATGCAGTTAGATGCGCTCACAGATTTTTCAACATAGATTTTATCTCTTAAAAAAATGTTTGCACACACTTTTGGACAGCAACAACAGTAGGCTGCAGTGAATACAGTCCAATCTCAGGTTATGAATTTGTGCGAGACATGTGGGGGACATGATTATATGTATAATATAAGTGGGGATAATACTGATTTGTTTAATTTCATAAGAAATACAGAGGAGCCAAGGACCACCATACTATGATAACACTTATAATGCAAGCTGGAGAAACCACCCAAATTTCACTGGAGAATCTGCAAAATCAGCAAGGACCCAAATTCAGTCAAAAGAATTATGGTACTTCACAGAATGAGCATCCCAGTAATAGTACAGATGATATTCTTAAAAGGTTACTGGAGGTGTTGGCACGAGATGATGAGAGACTAGCAAGGCTTAAAGCATATCTCAAAAATCACCAAATGGCTACACAACAACTTGAGAGGCAAATGAGTCAATTATTTGTGTCACAAAATTAAAATTCCCCAAGGGGGTCTCCTAAGAAACATATACCAAAACCTAAGACAAGTAAATGCAGTTACAATAAGAAGTGGATTGCAGTTGCATGAGTTAGTGCCTAAGAAGGCAAATCAATTAAGCATAGAAGTAGAAACAAATAATAAAAGTATAGACAGTGGCAAGGAAAATGATACTAAGTCTGGGCATGCAACAACTATTAAGAGACCTCTACCACCGTTTCCTCAATGATTGAAGAAACAGAAAGAAGAAGAGGGATTCTAGAAGTTCAAAGAATTATTTGGGAAAGTTCATATTAAATTTCCTTTGATTGATGTATTGCAGGGAATTACCAAGTATGCAAAGTATGTGAAACACATTGTAGCTAACAAATATTGTCTCATTGAGCATTTATAGTGTCTATTACTCAAGATTTCACATCACACATTAAAAATAGATTACCCATGACTCAGTAGTTTCATCATTCAAATTACCACTAGTCAGGGTCTCAATGTTAGAGAGAGCATAAATCTCATGCAAACATGTTACTTCAACAAAATGGGTTTGGACAATCAAAGAGCCACTACTATCATTCTACAGTTGGCGGTTTGATTTTGGTTATTGGAATAGTAGAGGACGTGTTGGTACAGGTGGGATCGCTGATCTTTCCTGTAGACTTTATTATTCATGATTTTGAGCTAGATCTAGAAGTCCCAATTATTCTGGGGCATCACTTTTTGGACACTAGTCTTGCGTTGATTGATGTGGTAGCAGGGCACCTCACTATGGAGGCATATGATAAAGTAGAAGAGTTTGATGCGTTAGAATAATATATTGGCTAGCATGATAGGAATCACAAAAGGATGCGTATCGTGATAAAGGAATGGTTTGTAAAATTACTCCATCATGATAGGTTTGTTTCATTTAAGTGTCAAGTAGGCCTACAAATCCAAATTGTGTTGAGTAATGTATTAATGTATATTATTTGCCTAGAGATCTATAGCATTGATGTTTGGTTAATGGTTTGAAGTGTGTAAGTTTCCAATTAAATTGTAGGACATAACGAATTTATCATGTGAATTTGATCATTGAATATTAGGTTGTTTTTGTGAGTGTAAGTAATTGTTTGAGGATGAAAAAATTATATGCCTCAACGCCATTTAATTCCCATGTTTTGACTTAGTTTTAAGAATAATTACATGTTTTTTGAGTACCTTATTATCAAATACTTGAGTAGCATTACTAACCCATATGATTTTCCTATTTTAGGTATATTTGAAACCTTGAGGAATGTAGACCAAGAGGAAGTCAAAGCCATAATGAGCGAGGAGAAAATGCAGAAAAATATGCCCTATCTTGATAGGGATCACAATGTGATTTCCTACCCATCATGATTGCTATGACGTCGTGATCCCCTATTTATCCAGGCAACAATTGTCTTAAACATATAGGATTAGTAGGGGGTAAATTAGTATTTTTTCTGTTGCATCTATATAATCATCAAAGGACGTTTTGGGGAGTAACAGAAATTGGGATAGAAAACATCAAATAGAGAAGATATCCAAGAAACCTAGGATTACATCTATCATTCAATTCCTTTATGTTAATGTTACATATGTTATTTTCTGAATTGAACATGATTATTCTTTCCTAAAAACCCTTATTCTGGGGTTATTGCTAGCACATGTTGTATGATATTGGTTGACCTAAAATATTAAATATTTCTCAATTAATTTTTCTTATTCTTCGGTATTAATATGTTCTAATTGCTTGGCCACTATTAGAATAAACATATAACTTGGAAAGTGCACTAATCTGGTAATCTGATAAGTGGAAAGGGAGTATCAGAAGTGAGATTGTGTTTGTTGACACTAACATTAGAATAATAAACATGTATTGAAATTAAGACATGATCATGCACTTAGTTGATTTACTTGGTTAAATCAGAAAATTAACTATAAAGCGTTTATGCAAAATCACCACAACACAATTCAATCAAGTAGTTGTGGAGATTATATAAATAGTGACCAGAGGACTATAAATCCGTAAGTCATAATTTCAACCCCGGAATCAACAATTAGATAAATAATGATGTTTATGGAAAATTGAGATCATACACGAATGTGTGCAATTCCATAGCACTGAAGCATTTACTTATATCGACATGACTTGATAGTTTCTTCCTAAGTCTCCTATAAATATCCTTAGTTAAACATAGAATAATATAAAAGTCAATATCTTCTATTATTAATTTCAATGTTATAACTATTGGATTCCTTATAAAAATCATTTAAGAAACTAATTCATAATTGTATGTCCCTGATGGTTCGATATTTGGCTTGAAAGAGCCACTATATTTTTTATGAGACCACGTAC
>JBDJHY010189558.1:0-11883 GCA_039654485.1 Withania somnifera
TGTAGTAGTCCTCCGCTTCGGCTATGGACTACAAGGTTGGTTCTCCTACTGGATGGATAGTAGGTGCCATCATGATCCTAGAAATCGGGTCGTGACAATGTGGTAAGAGGGTCACATAACTCCAAGACTTCCCCTCATAATATAAGTCCAAGGTGACAACCACAAATTAGGGATCATCCAACTTAAGTACAAAGATGTCAAATAGGGGAGTAACTAAGAGTGATTTTTCCTACATAGATATTGGAACCCTTGTCTTGATTGTCACACAAACAAGAATATATTTTGGAAAAAAGTCATCATAAGCATATAAATAGCAAAGAGAAGTACTCATTAAATTTATGTCAAGAGCCCATTTTGAATACTCAACTTGTCCATCCACCGAAGTGTGACAAGGAGTAGGAAACAAAATTTGGGTACCAAGTTCACCCCATTAACTCATACTCTTACTAGAAATGTGTTATCCTGAGAAACATAAGACCAGACACTAAGTGGACTCAAATTGATTGCGTGACAAAATACAATACGGTCATCATCAGGATCAACTAGAGTCCCGATACCTTCAAAGAGCCATCAAAATTGAAACATGGCGAAGATCTATCCAAGTTGAAAGTGTTAACATTAGATGGACACCAGTCAACTCTAGAAGAGGCAACTCGGTCATCTATAGGATCAACTAATGTTTGTTCACCCACAACATCGACATCATCACTATGCAAATCACTATGGAGTATAGGCTCTACTTCAAAAGGCAAGGATTCTTATACAAATAGTAAACTCATATTCCAAACATCATCATACTCTTTCAATGCATTAAGAATGTTGAGTTCAATTATTATAACTTGCAACACAAATGAAGAATCTCTTGGGTTTTGGTCATCGTCCTTGGAGAACCTATTTCCATTGAGTGCCTCATGGTTCTCCATGCATGGAGGCACAACCTTCTTTGCATGTTAGGACTCCTTAGACAAGATTCCCAATGGAAATTCCTTATTATGTTGGATACAAATCTCTTGGACTCCACCTTTAAGGATTAACTCATCATTACCCTGCAAAATAGAAGAATAGGGACTAGGAAAGGTTTTAGTTCCCTAGTTAGTGCCTATCAAGGTACAAGGCTTGTCAGCTCCATCGTCTAACAATATCTTATGATCGAAAACAACCCTTAATTAATTCTCATAAGGATCAACTCCTTATCTTCTCCCTCAATAATTTTCTTCTTTTGTTCTCCTCGGAATCTCCTCATGATAACATAGTCCCCTTTCATGGCATAGGGTGCTAAGGATAATTCTAATCCTGTGCCCTTCAAATACCAAGGAGTAATTGTTGGGCGTATCATGACAATTGACACATCTTTCTACTAATACAAAAACCCAAAAAATACATAACAAGATCGTATTGGTATTATATCACATAACATCTCCTTTCAATATTTACCAATGCTCAACTTCAAACTCACTTGCTTGGTTACTTTGACCTCACAACTGTTATCAAGACAAAGACACCATTTAAGTTTGTAAGGATTGGGATGAGGTTGCGTGGGGAGTTTCAAATCCTCCACCAAGTGGTGACTAAAAACATTCACACTACTCCTATCATCAATGACCAAGGAGCATATATGGTCCAATATCTTGCATCTTGCATGGAATAGCTTCATGTTGGAGTTAAACTCCTCTTGATAGAGGTCCTTCATAACCTTTCGAAATCCACAAGAAAGATTCATGTCAACCTCTAATTTTCCCAACTCTTCCATTGAGCATTTATACACATGCTCTCCCTTAGGCTCCTCCGCTTTTTTTGTAGGAACAATAATAGCATAAGGTCCATCACGTAAGGTCACCTTTCACCGCTTGTGAGGACATCTTCTATCTTGCATCCACCACCATGACTTTCATAGCATTAAAAATTGGGTGGACTAGGAAAATTAGGTATGTCAAGATTACCTCTAACTCCATTTGGTGCAATATGGCCTTCATACCCTTCGGATTCTCTACGCTCCTCACCAATAATGTCATACTCATCACTGACGTCATTAAAGATAGGGTTGTGGTATTGGTTCTCATGACAAGTTTGGGATAAGTCTAGGATTGGTGGTTGATAGGGTACATTCTAAGTTGCATTTGATATTCTTTGTGGAGTTTCATGGATCAAGGATTGGGTTACCACAAAGGAGTAAGACCTTTGTAGAGGGAGGTGTGGTTGTGGAAAATACGGGGAGGGAGCTTGGTTCACTTGGGATGAATGTTCATGTATCTGGAAAGTGGGGTCTAGGTAGGCTTGAGGTGGTTTGTTAGTATCAAAAGAACAAGCCCTCCTTATATCACCTTCTCTTCTTAACTCTAATCTACCCATATCCGTAGGCACTGAGAATGATCTCCTTATACCTTTCGACACTCTCCTAGATCTCTTATACCCTTGACTTGTAGGTGCAACCCATACCTCTATTTATCCATAATTGAATGAGAAGTAGCACAAGATGAGGAAACAGACCTTCCCTCACTACCTCCCATGTCACCTCTAGGTCCCTCCGAGGTTGTGTACGACCATGAAGGATGTATTGTACCTCACGTTGTCCTCAAAACCATATAGTAAAGTGTGAGAACTTTCCTCCTCACAACCATACTCATAGCCATACTCTTCTACTCCATCGTGCTCTCCATAGAAGCTATAGAACTATTCAACTTCATTTCCACTCTCGGAGTAGTAGACCATTTCATCATATTGATCCAAGACACAACAATCAATATAGTGTTTTGGGAATTTACCATGAAATTCACGAACTTCACATTCATGCTCACAAGGACTACCATATCTCATAGTCATCACTTTCGGATTCATGATTTTCTCGATCACAACTATCATAAGTCCCACATTGTTCAACATCATACTCATAGGATCCATCTTCATATGTGTAGGCGCCATCATGGCTCTCATGTGTGTAAGAACCATCACAGCATTCACACGATTCACTATCTATCCCATAAATAGCATCATCGTATCCATTGCTTCCATTGTTACTTTCACACTCACTTATAGAGTCAACATCATATTCCAAAGCTATGGATGACATTTTCCTTGTATTCCATTGTGAGTACCTTCAAAACGAGCAAACAAGTTAGTAGTAAAAGTTCTCATGTCGCTCTTTGTGGTACACTCACTTTACCTCTATAGGTGCGTCTTGAAATTGCTTCTAAACTAGTGTCACTTAACCAATTCAAGGTTGCCAGTATTGTGGTAGAATGATTCTTTTTGAAACACGATGGACTAAAGGAATACGACACTTGAATCAAATGAGTACAACAAAATTGAATGCAAGAAACGCTTGAAAGAAACGGTATGAAAGAAGTGAAATCAATATAAACTAGCACCCGATTAGTATGGACTAATACGAATCAAGTTCTAGTTGAGAATAGATGAGAAATGGACAAGGAAACTATATCTTAAAGTTGGAACTCACCTTGAACACTTAGTAAAATTTGGTGTTCGACCAAGGGTGTTGGACGTTTAGTCCAATGACAAATCGTTCTCCCCAAACGAAGAGATGGTTCATCTTGGTCTTTGGATGGCTCGTCCTTTGATGGACGGCTGGCCTAGGGCCTCGTCCCTTAGGGCTGATAAGCTTCCAAGATATTTTGGTTTTTGGACAAAGGTAGTTTGGAGTTTGGGCGATTCGTTTGTCAAGAGGCAATTCACCCTAAGTACACCCCAAGAAGCTTTAACTTGATAAATAATCGAGCGATGATATGGGCGATTCTTCTTCCAAGAGACGGTTCGTCCACTTGGGTTTCACCCAACCAAGAATGGTCTGTTTACTTGGAGGCTTTTTTGACAGAAGTTAAGGCAATTCATCTCCTCTTAGATGGTTTTTCTCCTTGCTTCTCCCAAATAGAAACAGACTGCCTAAAAGGAAATCTAGGAAATCCTCAAGGTTTGATGTCTTCAATACTTCAACGCTTGATTGGAACCTTTTTTCCCTTGACTTAACCAATTTTCAGTTCCCAAACACCAAATCACAAATTTGACCGAGGTAAGTTCGATCAAATCACACTTTTCTTCATCTTCTTCACATGAAGACTTGAAGAACACCTATGAACACTTTGAAGATTTCAAAAATCAAACTACACCCAAACGAGCTCTGATTCACCTCAAATTTCAACAAGAACTCTCTTTGATATGGGGAACAAACTCCAATACGTTTCAATGCTCAATTAGTAGCCGAAATTAAACCCACTTGTTCTTCACCTTCAAGTTTGAAGAACACCATGGATGTTCATCCTCCAAAACTTAAACCTATAGCAAATCAAGTCCAAACTTCACCAAACTTGATTCCCAATTTCCTTGAGCTACGAGAAACATTTCTAGCAACTTTTGGAACCATGAATAACACAAATCAAGGCAAAACTGGGAACGAATTTTCAGATCTAAAGTTGAACATCTCTAAAAAAAAATCATCAATTAAACTCCAAATCCTCCCAAAATTGATTCACACACTCCACTAAGTATAAGAAATAATTCTATTAACTTTCAGAGCCCAGAAACCAACCAAATCAAACACAATTTGAGTTCAAAAATTCAAAAACTAAGAACATGAGGAACTTAAATTCAAATTTTGTAAATTCACCAAATCTCCACCAAACTCTACCAAATTTAAACCCAAGCTCCTTGATATGTAAGAAAAACTTCTCACCACATAGAGACTTCGAATTTCGACATATCTACTCCGAAATTAAGCTCGAAATTCAAATTAAGAAGATGAAGATGCAGAACACTAAAATTGCAACTCCTCAATTCTTCTCCGATTCAAATGAAATTCGAACTAGACGATCCTTGTAACTTACAATTGATGAATTTTAACTTTTCAACCTTAAAATCTTATTCAGTCGAACACAATTTCAAATCACATTCAAGATAAACTTCCAACAATGGTGGATATGGCAATTCAACTCCAAATCGATATAAATTTGAGATACGTGACCCAAATTACTGTAAGAACAATTCATGGTAATAAAAATCAACAAACAAACACGAATTGACCCGGATTGAAATTTTGAATTTTTTTGGAATTTTGATTTTTTTTTGTGATTTTGAGATTTACAATCTAAGATTGAAATTCAGTTAAATAAATTACGAGTCTAAGCTCTGATATCAAATGAAAAAATCCATACCTCAGGGTTTCAAATCGATGACACGCGGAAACAAAAACAAAGATAAGAGAATATGTGAATTCTTCAAATTCGTTAGAAATTGATGAATCCGGAATGATCAACCAACAAATTGAAACTATCGATACACCCACAATAGAAACAACTCAATGACCAATTATCATAATCAAGTTTAAAAAGCAATTAGAAGATACGCACACTCCTAATCAGTCTCGGAAAATAATAGATGATAGTAACACCGCGACGTCTATTAACTACGAATATCTATCTATGTTGGGAAAAACCCCCCTCTAACACTAACTAAAAAGCTAAGGAACTATTAAGCCAAAGGATTTACAAGAGAAATCTTCTTAATTCCAAAAATAGTCTCCCTATCAATTTGAAAGACAAGCTGTCTATAGAGTATAAGTTTCCATTATTATATTTGGTCCCAAAAGTGATCCATAATGTCAAATTGGCCCCCATATTTTTAGGTCTCTACAAATTAAGCTCCAAATGTCTTCCAATGCTTCCCTATCTATTCTCCACATTCGAGTTTGCCTCCTTTGGCTCTCGATTGTATAATTTAAAGCTCTATTTGGTACATCCATTGAATCCATAGTTTGGATAATCGTGACTAGATCATGAAGTATAAGTCTAGCACGATTGGCGCTATTCGATATCATAACATAAAGGAAGCCTTATCAAAACCTTTTAGGTTCCTCAACTTCAGGCTGAATGAGGATACTTCTAAGGAGGCAGTTCAATTGAACTCCTATGATGATTTTTAGGCTAATCCATTTATATTATACCATCATAAGACCAAAAAGGTCAAGAGAGCCTCGATAGAAATGAGCAAAGCTACTTTTGGGAATATTTTTCTAGAGATAACTACTCTGGAAAAGGTTGTTAAAGTACATGAAGCTAAATTTGAAGACTCCCCTATAGGAAGTAATAAAGAAAAACTTTATAAGTTGCAGGCTCAATTAATAAAACTACTCCATAGATAGGAAGAGTTTTGGAGACAAAAAAGCTAGTATGGAATGTTTCGAAGAAGAAGAGAGGAATATTTTTTTTTCATACTCAGGTGGAAGGAAGAAAAGACAAACTAAGGTAGAGGTAGTGAAAGTAGTGGTTATGGGAATGAATAGAAACAGTGTTGCTGGTCTAGATGGAATAGCCGGGGGATTTTACCAATAAGCTTGAGACCAATAAGCTTGAGATATTGTGGAGAATATATTGTGAATATGGTTAAAGCTTTTCAATGGTGATAGACTAACAAAATTTGTAACTCATAATTTGGTTCCATTACCAACGAAATTGGAGGTTAAAACCTATTCAGACATAAGACCTATATCCCTAAGAAACTTCATTAACAAAATATTTTCCAGAATAGTGCATAAAAGGTTGAAGAGCATTGTTCCAGGATTTATTTCAGCACAACAAACAGGATTTATTTAAGGAAGAAGCATTGCATAAAATATCCTTGTTGTACAAGAAACTTTATTAGAAATAAGGAAGAGGGGAAAACCTGCTAACTTAGTATTAAAGCTAGATATGAGGAAAACATATGATAGGGTGTCATGGTTATGTCTAGCCAAAATTTTGAGGAATATGGGATTTGGGGGAAAATGATAGACATGGTGGCTTGATTGATCAATAACATTTGGTCTTCTGTACTCATAAATGAGCAGCCAAAGGTTTATTTTAGTCATCTAGAGGGCTAAAACAAGGGGATCCTCTATCGCCTACTCTTTTTATCCTGGCAGTAGAGTTTTATCAACAACTTTGGACACTTTGTTGAAAAACAATGAGTTTAAATGCTTTGAGATGTCTCGAGGAAGTAAAAGGATTAATAACCTAGCCTTTTGCAGCTGACATGAAAATTATCTGAGATGAAGACAATGCAACTAGTAATGAATACATTGAAGGAGTATGAGAAAGTGTCTTGACAACAAGTAGATAAGAAGAAAAGTGTTATATATCTCCATGATAAGGTGTTTACAGGGACTGTTATTACAAATGAATTGCTACTGGAATTCAAAGGGTGAATTTTCATTTAACTATTTGGAATGTCCTATCTTCTATATGAGGAAGAATAAGTTGTTATTACCGATAAACTATTCTTAAGATCAACACCAAATTGCAGAGTTGGAAAGGAAAATGATTGTCTTATGGAGGAAAATAGTTGTAATTCATATCAATTACAATAGGATCATATACAATTTCACCAAAACCTTGCATATGCTCCTAGGGATAAGAAAAAATTTAAAGGCGTAACCAGTCAAGGAATTCATATCAATTACAATAGGATCATATACAATGTCACCAAGAACCTTGCATATGATCCTAAGGATAAGAAGACCTTCAAAGGTGTACTCAGTCAAGTGGCCTGATTTACTAAAAGAATTGGAGGAATATAAACCCAAAGTATAGCTTGAAAAGTACTTTGGTATATCTCTCCACAAGGGTGGAAAAAGTATAACACTAATGGAGCTTCCAGAGGGAATCCAGGGAAAAGTTCTTATGCTTTTTGTCTGAGGGATGAGTTTGGTGACCTAATCTATGCAGAAGTGAAATAAAGGAAGGAAACTACTAACATGGGAGATGAAACAAAGCCTATATTTGAGGCTTGCAGATATCGTGTAAAATCTAGAATCAGTAGGGTGGTGACCAAACAGATTCTATGGCCTTTCACAACATCATTAAAGGTGAATGGCATCCACCTTGGAATATAGAGGATTGGATATAATAAATTAAGGGGATTCTTAACAGCAGACACTCATACAACATATTTAAAGAGAGCAAAATCAGTTGGCAGATCATATTGCAAACCAAGCATTGGTGCCAAGAGATATAAGACGCACAACATTCATAAAAAGTGGACATAAAAGGCAGGAAATTGACCAACACAGATAGACAACTGATACCATACATTAGATACAAATCAAAGTCCAATTAGGTCACAGTTTCAACAGTTACATTTACAATATTTACTTATTAGGCTTTAATCAGTTCACAGTTAATCTACTGTGCAAGACTACACTAGTCAGTTAAGCCTACAAAAATGTTCTTTTAAAAAAAGGGATTTATCAATCGGAGAAGAGGATTCGAGATGCAATCTCCATGCACTCATCCACTGCAAGCAAAAAGTAAAAGATGTTAGGAAATAATCCAAAAAGAGGGAAAGGAAGTAAAAAAGAGGGTGGATTACCCAGGGTTATGCCACAGCTGCTGGATGGTCCTCAAACCAACACTCCTTCACCTTCAAAACTTGTAGATCTTAGCTGCAAGAGTAGAAAGGTGAATGATGAGGAATAGAAATGGAAGGAAGTAGTAAAGCTGATAAAGATTTACCTTTGCAAGCCACAAAGATAGATAGCCAAGTATTGGGCTCAGACAAGCACAAAGACACTCTTACATGATGTAATATTGTCCGCTTTGGGACAAGCCCGCAGGGTTTTCCGAAAAGGTCTCACGCCATTAAGAGACCCTATACCTTATATGTAGCTTCCCAACCTTTTCAGCTACTGATGTAGGACTTTGTTCGCACACCCAACACCAAGCAATAGGGACACCATTGATCAACCCAAAGAAGCATCTTCAACATATAAGCCATCACCAGACAATAGATTTTCATTTGTGAAGAAAAACTAGGGTTTGTTGGTGTGACTAAGGAAGAATTAGGAAACAAGGGGAGGGATTTATGTAAAGATCTACTTGGGTTGGGTCATATACGAACTTGACCTCTTTTTTACGTGTTTGTTTTGTTCATACATGACCCAAGTTGGTTTGAGCTTTGTTTTCTTGATTAATAAAACGGGGTAACACCCAAAATTTTAAAAAAATAAAATGATAAAAACATGTAAAAAAATGCAATTCTCGTATATTCTTTGAATTACTAAAGTTAGCATTGTAGATCTTACACCCACAAAAGCAGAAAGTGATTGTTGTCGATCCAGCATGCATGGGATGATTCTTTAGGATTTTCAGTCTTCCAGTTCCCATTTGATGATGTCCACTAATTTTGTTTAAACTTATTATTCTTCTTATACAAGTAAAGGCTTGTTGTCATCAACCTTGTACCAAATTCTGATCCTCTTTCCTCTAGATTCTCAAAAGTTATGTCAGTGCCCAAAAGGGCCAAAATCATCTTATAGTAAAAAAAAGGCGTCATTTAGAATGGGTTTTGAATATATCTAGATTTTTTGAGGTGATTCTATAATCTAGATAGGTTGTTCATTAGGCTGAAATCATATTCAATTGCATTAGTTTTATGAGGTGATACCATATTCCTCAGCAAAGTGAGAAGTCCTCTCTTAGAAAGTGTTCATATTTCAAATTCATGTCAAACTTGTTACTGCCTCCATTTAAAAAATGTGTTTGTATGGGAAGAAAAACTTGAAGCTCAAACGCAGCAGTAGCCAGGGGAGGTTAATAAAGCCTTTGTTTTACCAAATATTCGAAGGCTAGATTTTCACCGGTAACTTAGATAGACTCTAATTACATTCTATCTCATATGTTTCAAAAATTATCATTCATATGAAAATTTTTGATGATACGTTGTGTCGAATGTACCAGTGTTACATAGAGTCACATTTATCTTTAGTGTTTTTGGGATTCAAAGATAAAAGAAGAATTGTGTTGAATGTATTTGTGATACATTGAGTCGCACGTATTTTAGTGTTTTTGGGAATTGAAGATGAAGAAGAAAGTAAGAATATATCTGATAGTTCGTAAATCAGATGTATCAGCAAGAAAATCAGTAAAAAAATTCCAACTATCAATTTCAATATTCAAGTATCAACAAGCAGATTCTAATGTATCAATTTCAGTATTCAAAGTATCAACAAACAAATTCTAATGTATTTAGTTTTAATGTATCAGCAAGTAAATTTTAATGTATTGATTTCAATATTCAAGTATCAGCAAGCAAATTATAATGTATTTAGAATTTTAATTTATCAACAAGAAAAATCCTTTTTATCATGGATTCTAATACTTCGACGACCAATTCATTTTGTTTTATTTGGTGCTTCTGAGATGCCAGCTTAACTTCCTTCCTTAAATTACGAACCAATGTAGGCAACTCAATGTTTTGCTCATTAGTTGCTGTTGCGGAGAAAACAAACAATATATTTGCAATGGCACTTCATGGTAGACAAGGTTTAATTGTAGTAGGTACGTTTAAGAAGTGAACTAACTTTGATGGGAGCATTGATGGTGCTGCCTTTGTTGCACATCTGGAAAGAATCAACTTTTGCCCGTGTTGGGTTTTCTACTCTCTGACTGTGCTGCTACCTTCAACCCCAAATTGATGTAAAATAACTCTTGCCTGTTTTGATATGATACTAATATACTTTTTCTTATTGTTTCAGGGGTGATCAACAAGGTAGGATAGAGCGAAAGTGATGGTGAAGAAGAGGAGAGAAGCGGCGAAGGTGGAGGTAGAGGTGAGGAGGGAAGTAGGAGATGTGTATGATAGAATAGAAGTATTTATAAACTATTGGGGTCAAATTAAAAATCTAAGATTTACATGATTAATGTCACCCCCTAAATTTAATGAAAAAATAGTTATCTAATATTTTGTCTCTGCTTATATTTATCCTATGCTAGATCATATAAAAAGTAAACGATGATATTCTTCTTTAGAAAAAAGGCGTATATTTAAGAGTTGGGTGCATCTACTTTTAGCGCTACTATGGAATGGATTCAACTTTCCAATCATATTTAGTGTGCTTAGTTACATATAAATTATAAGTAGGATGGAGCATTGAATAAGCAAAAACCAACATGGGTTAGGATGGAACATTGAATGAGCAAAATCAACATGGGTTATTGTAAAGCAGTGGGAGTCTCGAGTTCGAGTTCTGAGAACGAAAAAATTTCTATTGGCAGTATCACCTTCTTAATGGACCCTGCAGTGTATAATTCGATTTTGTTGAAAAAAAATCTTTCGAACACTAATGAAAAAATCAAAAAAAAAAAAAAAAAAAAGAAGTATTGAATAAGCGAACTTGGGGGAGGGTGTGGTATAGAAGCTGACGAAAACAAAAAATACTAGACAAATAGTTAACTTTCTCATTAAGTGTTTCTCTTTGTATGATTTGTGATTTAGATGAATGTAAAATTCTCTTTTACATAACTATGTTACTTGTATAAATCTAAGGAAGATAAAGAAGGACTCTTATCCTATGATGCAATTGTAAACAAGGAATGTCCATTTGTCACCAAAAGAATGGCTTCGCTTGCGTGCTATGGTAGTGGGATGTGTTTTGTTTTATGTGCTCAATTTCAATAGTTGCTCACCAACTAACAAAACTTGCTCTTTAAGGTTGTTCGTTTAATTACATTTACAAACTAGAAACGTCTTTCTTTCTTTTTTTTTTTTTTTATTATTATTATTATTTTTGTAATTTATAAGTTATTCATGCAATGTAAAATGCTTTATCTGAGTAATTTCTCCAACTCCATAACTCAAAAATAAGATTATGAATAAAGTTTAACTATACATTCCAAGTAGTTAGAACAAAAGAGATAATAGCCTTTTTGATCCTGAAGATTATAAGTGAATTCTATTTTTGGTTCTTATGATATATAACTTCACATAGTTAAACTTTAATAATTAAAATATATATTTTGTCTCTTTCATGTAAAGTTTATGTTATATTTAATTGTTAAAGAACTTTATTTTGTTAAATATGAAGTAACAATACTAACTTACATAACATATGAATAATTAAAT
>JBDJHY010189578.1:0-11883 GCA_039654485.1 Withania somnifera
ATAGATCAGGTCATACTTATTCATGATAGGCTGTAGGCAGCGCCGAGTAGGAAAAAGTCTTATAGGGATCGTAGGCTTTGGACCTTGAGTTCAGTGTTAGCGACTTTGTCTTCCTTAGAGTTTCTCCCATGAAGGGTATTATAAGATTTGGTAGGCAAGGAAACCTTAGCCCCTGATTCATTAGGCCTTATGAGATTTTACAGATAGTGGGAGAGGTTTCCTATAGAATTTCCTTACCACCTGAGTTAGCTGTAGTTCATCCAGTTTCCATATATCGATGCTCCTCTGCTATGTACCAAACCCATCCTATGACCTTAGTCGAGAGGCTGTGCAGATTGATGAAACCTTGACTTATATTAACGAAAATGAGGGTATTATAGACAGATATATGAGGTAGCTCAGGTCCAGGGAGATTTCGGTAGTGAAGGTTCGTTGAGAAAATTGACCAGTTGAGAAGGCTACCTGGGAGTCAGAGTGTGATATGCAGGCCCAGTATCCATATCTATTCTACCCTTGAGTTACTACTTCTTTCTTGACTATTGAGGACAAAAGTCCTTTTAAGTGGTGAATGTTGTAATGACCCATTTGTCATTTCCTTGCCTTCCATCTTTTTCTGTGCTACAAAATGTATGGTAGTTTCCCTAAGTCATTTATGACTTTTTGAGACTGGTAACTCATAACCTAGCAGCTCGTTTGCCTGTTATCTCAGTTTTCCTATTTTGAAATTTTATTTTAAAATAGTGAAAATCGAGAGTGAAATTACAGTAAATGCGCTAGGAATTGAATTTTGAAAGTTCTTTTAGCTTTGGAATGCCGACTTTAGTCTAGATGGACCTTAAGTTCATATCCCTGGCTTTTTGTTTTGAGTTTGGGTTGTTTTGTGGAAATTCAGCCTAGCTAAAGCTCATTTTGGAGCCTGGGTGGTCTTTTGGTGATCAGAGCATTCGATCAGAATTTTGATGATTCCATCAGCTCTAGAATGTTGATTTCTTGCTAGTAGAGTCATTGGTTTGCTTCCCTGAGGCTGCCGTTGTATTTTTAAGGTTGTGGGTGGAAGTTGTGAATTTTGGCCTAAGACGTTAACTTGGTCAACAATCTTTTGAAATGGCCTCGTATTTTAATTGTGTCTACGACTTTGAGTCTGAAATGTCATTTCGGGTATGTGCACGTAGTTCATTGGCGTAATTTGGACCCCGAATGTATTTTGGGTGGTGTTCCTGGCTTTTTCCTTATTGTGGATTTCTGCTGTCAAAACTGTATCTATTGGAAAGGGATTCCTTCTTTGCGATCATGATGCCTTGCTCCCACTTCTCTTTGCGATCATGATGCCTTGCTCCCACTTCTCTTTGCGATCGCATTATCCCTTCCACCTGATCACGATGAAGCTTTCCCCCTCAACTCTACACGATCGCGATACCCACGTACGCGATTGCGATGACTGGCACATCATCTCATTGCGATAGTGACCCTTTGCATACATGATTGCGATGAACAAATGCCTGGCAGTATATAAACCCTTTCCTCAAAATTTCAGATCATTTTCCCCATTTCCTACTCAGTTTCTCCCCGTCCAAGCTACTTATTAAGTCCAAAACCCAACTAGGTTGAAAGGAAGTCCTCCCCCAAGCTCACCCTCGCACTCCCTCTTATTGGTAAGTTGTTTCTCTTCATAAATTTTGTGGAAATAGAGGGTTTTCACCATTGTTAGACCTTAATTAAGCGATATCTATTTTCCCTTATTTCCAGTCAGATTATTGTCTATTTCTAGTGTTTTGGTTGGTTAGTACGCTGTGTTCAAGTGACACATTATTTGGATGTGTATTCCTTTCATTCTAGCTTAAGGTAATTGTGCAACATTTTGCATTTTTGATCATGTTGCTTCCGGTCTATTTTGGGGACCTTTTGGTGGTCTTCTTTGGCTCAAAATCAAACAACATGTTCCTGTTTGATCCTTTTGTACTGGTATTTTTTTAGTTTAACTTTTCGGGCTGTGGGGCCCGCGGGCCTGTTGTGGATGCCATTTTCCAACCCGGTTTTGTAATCAAAATATGGGTCTCATTCTTCATCTTTTAATCCCTGGATTCATAATTTTATAGTTTCAGGTGATTGATGAGTGGCCTAAAAATCACTCATTATGCCTAACAACATCATATTGCTTGATTTCGTCACTATTGCATCAAATTCTTATGTAGCTTGGTGTATTTTTAAGGCGAATACATAATTTTTGAGAAACCAAGAAAAGTGGAGCAAAATGCAGAGTTTGGAGAACAAACTGTCATCAAGACGGATGAAAAATGTACAGTCATTTAGTGTTACTGCCTTCATGCAGTCCAGGAAGTACCACATGAAAGGCTGACAAAGACGGCGGACCACCTTCCCCAGATGGAGGACCACCGTCCTCAACAGCGATCATTGCTGTCTACAATGGTGGTACCATTGTCTTAGGAGAAAAGGCATGCTATACTGTCAAAGATGGTGGTTAACCAGTGACACGACAAACCATAGTATAGGAAAGTGGTGGTTCAGTTAGACGACCTTCGCAGAAATTTCAGCTAAGGAAGTGAAAATTCTGGGATGAATGAAAGGAGATTTTTCAAAATTAGTAGACAGGAAATGAAATAAAGAGAGAAAGATAGATATTTTAGAGAGAGATACAAGAAAGAAGAGTGAGCATACCTTCATGGATTGAACTCATTCTTCAATCTTAGTTGGTTTTGGAATTAGTAGCTCTATATTATCTTGTGAAGAAGTTTTGACACAATGGTAATACTCTTCAAGCATATGTGATTATGTTCCTCTTAATGGTAATTACTCTTCCAGTTTAATCATATGTAGCTAATTCAATATGCTTGGGGATGTGATAATAATATGTGTTATTTGATGGTTATGGGTGATGGATATTTTATTAATTATCATACATAGATGTTGGGTCTATTGTAAAATCTATGTTTTGTATTCAAATAGAGGTTGAAAACTCCAAGTTAATTTTCAACCAAGTTTAGGAGTCACGAGAGTGCATTTATGCTTGTGGATTTATCAATAGCATTTGTTGGACTTGTCCCGATTAATTAGCATACTAGAGATAGGTTGCTAGATAGTGAAGCATAAGGCTGCATGTAATGGTGTGTCCATAATTTTGAGAGATTGACATGAACACTAAGAACTATAAAACAGAGATGTTTAGGTGTTCAGTTATAACCTTGCTTACCCAACACCGATGCACCAGAATTAAGACAAATTCCCTATCACCCTTGCCACTAACTAATGGTATCTATGCACATTCCCTAATAGAAAAATCCCAATAAATTCACCATACTTGTAATTTATTACTCACTATAATGTGATAACTTGAAAAGTCCAAAAATAATAGCATTAAAACATACCCCCATTTTTATTTTTTGTTTCATCAAGTTAATTAGCATTAACTAGTGAATCTTTACACTATTGTGAACATAGGCTAATTCACTCCCCGTGAATTTGACCCCGACTCATTTTTGGTTAATTATACTTGAAAATGATGGCTTACACATTTCGATTGGTTTCGAAAGTATAATTGAGTGTTATCAATTTTTGCATTGTTGCCGGGGAGTGAAGTGTTTTATTTCACTTTGCTAGTGTAATTGTTCACTTCTTTGTGCTAATTAATTTAATTTCACATGGTTTCTCTATTGTTCTCAAACAGGTGATGACATGAGTAGGAGTAACCATGAAAGCCACTCCTACAGTTGGGGTTGCCCTGAAGTGGAAAATGAGCACATGGACAAAATAGGATTCACAGGTGCCATTCACTTTACCAAACTAAGGGGAATGTTGTTTTTCATATGACAAGCACAATGATGCATCTGCTTAAAATGAAAGGGTTATTTTGAGGCTTTCCACATGAGGACCCATGTGCACATTTAAGGAATTTTCTGGAAGTGTTCAACCCATTTATCATTTCCTACATTTTCGAAGAATCTCTACGGCTAAGGCTCTTCCTATTGTCTCTAATTGGAGAAGTAGCATTATGGTTAGGGGAACTCCCCCACTGGTCAATCACTACATGGGAAGAACTAAAAGGGCCTTCTTTCAAAGATTCTTTCCACCATCCCGTATGATAAAACTTTGAGATGCAATCACTACCTTTAGGTCTAGTCACCAAGAGCCTTTGCATAGGCCTGGATGAGGTTCAAGAAAGCTGTTTCCAAATGCCATGATAAAGATTTACCCAACAAAGTGCTACTTTAGATTTTCTATAGAGCACTCAGTCCTTTAAACAAGACATTAGCGGACAACAGAGTGAGGGTGTCTATAGAAAATGCGGTGTTTGGGTTGGCTTTGTTTCTCCATGATAAGTTGACTACTAATAACAGGGTGTGGCATACTCCAAATGCTGAGGTGGAAGTGGGTGCTCCCTCCTTATCTTCGAGTGGCTACTCCATGAGGAAAAATGACGACTTTGAGGAAAAGATGGCCAGATTGATAACCCAAATGGACCTTGATTCCAAATATGTCATGGGTGCCCCATCTAACCCCGTATATGCCATAGTTGAGCAGGGTGATGAAAGCCATGTTGGCTAAAATCCTTGAGAAAGTGGATGTCACTGATAAAGACATTCGGAGTATGAATCAAGAGATGTGTGGTATGAAAGGAGACATCTCTTGAATGAACCAAATGGTGTCATCCCATTCAGACATAATCAAACAACTTCAAGCCCAACTGTATGCCCAATTGAACCCTCTTTCAAAAGGGGGTCTTGCCAAGTGACACGATTTCAAATTCTAAGAATAATGCTCATTGTATGGCCGTGGTCACTGAAGTGGCAAAGGGTTGCTTGTAGACAACGAGGATGAAGTTGTTTCTCTAATGATAAAAGGAAGAAAAGAAATTATTGTCGAATAAGAACTAATTGAAGAAGCTAATAAGCAAATTGTTTAAGCTAAGGAAGTTGAGACAAGCAAGATTCCTCAACCATTAAAGCCCGAAAATGAGGAGAAGGCAGTGGAGACTACTCCAAAGAAGATCTTACCCAAGGTTAAGCCACCTTTTCCACAAAGACTCAAGAAAAAAAATGAGGACTCGGAATTCTAAAAAGTTTTATCCATGTTTAACAACTTGTCCATCAATATTCCATTGATAGAGGCCTTGATGCAAATGTTGGGTTATGCCTGGTTCATGAAAGAATTGACAACGAAGAAGAGGTGTTTGGATTTTGAGACCATAAAAGTCTCCCATAGCTGTAGTGCAACCATGATCAACACATCAGCGGTCCAGAAATAAGATCTAGGGGCATTTACTATTCCTTGCACAATCGGCTTCTATGAGTTTACAAAAGCACTCTGTGATTGTGGGGAAAGTTTGAATCTAATGCTCTATGCCGTTTACAAGAGGTTATTCTTGGGAGTGCGAAAACCCACAACCATGTAGTTATTGATGGCGGATCGATCAATCAAACGACCTATCAGAATCTTATTTGATGTGTTGGTAAAAGTTGACAAGTTCATTTTCTCAGCCAACTTTATAGTACTTGATTGTGAAGTTGACCTTGAGATCCCAACAGATGATTCCTTGCCACAGGAAGGTCCCTTATGGATGTTGAATCGGGGAGCTTAAATTTCGAGTAAATGAATAAGAGGTGACGTTCAATGTGTGCAAGTCTATTAAACAACCAAGTGATTTTCATATTGTTGCAATGTTTGTTATGGTTGATAAAACCGTTGCATAAGTTTCTAAGATGGAAAGTATCAGAGAGTCCCTTGCGGTAGTATTGCTAAATTATAAAGGCGATAAAGTGATAGATTATGATGAAGTGGTAGATTCACTACATGGGTTGGGGCCTTACCCAAGGAACCCAACAAAGTTAGATCTTGATTTGAAGAATACGACCAACACACCGGAAAAACCCTCAATTGATGAGCTACCAACACTTGAATTAGAGGTCCTCTCAAGTCACTTGCAATACCTCTACTTTGGAAGTAACCACACCTTGTCTATCATCATTTCCTCATCCTTGGTAGAATGGAAATTTGAAGCATTGGGATCAGTTTTTGCAAAAATTCATCAAGGCTATTGGATGGTTGATAGTGGATATTATTAGCATTCCTCTAGGTATTTGTACCCATAAGATACAACTAATTCCTGAGGCTCCAAGTAGTGTGGAGCATAAAAAAAAAGGATCAACGAGCCTATGCAAGAAGTGGTCAAGAAAGAAATCATCAAGTGGCTAGACATGAGGGTAGTGTACCCAATCTCCAATAGCCAATGTGTGAGCCGGTGCAATGCATGCCCAAGAAAGGGGGAATAATGGTAGTGCAGTGCAAGAAGTGGTCAAGAAAGAAATCATCAAGTGGCTATACACGAGGGTAGTGTACCCAATCTCCAATAGCCCATGTGTGAGCCAGTGCAATGCATGCCCAAGAAAGGGGGAATGATGGTTGTGCAGTATGTAAAGAATGAATTAGTACCTTTGAGACCCGTCACTGGGAGAAAGGTATGCATGGATTACCGAAAACTAAATTTTTTTACTAAACGGGACCACTTTCTAATGCTTTTCATGGACCAAATTATTGATAGACTAGTAGGGAGAGGATGGTATTGCTTTCTTGATGGTTACTCCGGCTATAACCAAATAGCAATAGCCCTGGAGTACCAATAAAAACCACATTCACTTGCCCTTATGGCATATTTGGTTTCCGGCGTATGCCATTTGACCTATATAATTCCCCAGCCACCTTCCAACGGTGCATGTTGTCTATTTTTCTAACATAGTGGAGGAAGCCATTGATGTTTTCATGGATAATTTTTCAGTGATGGGTGACTCATTCGAGGAATGCCTTGAGCATCTCAGTATGGCCTTGAAAAGATGTGTGGAAAACAACTTAGTGCTTAATTGGGAAAAACGTCATTTTATGTTAAAAGAAGGAATTATTCTTGGGCATAAAAATTTTAAGAAATGCCTTCAAGTCGATCAAGCTAAAGTTGAGGTGATTCCGAGGTTTCCACCACCAACCAATGCAAAAGGAGTCAAGAGTTTTCTTGGTCATGCCGATTTCTATCGCCGTTTCATTAAAGACATCTCCAAAATTGCTCTCCCAATGTACAAGATTCTTGAAAAACAAGCAAAGTTCATCTTTGATGACTAGTGCTTGAATGCCTTTGAGGCATTAAAAGAGAAGCTCATCGCCACTCCAATCATGATAGGTCTGGATTGGTCTCTTCCTTTCGAGATCATGTGTGATATCAGTGGGTTAGCTCTTGGGGTGGCATTGGGACAAAAGAAAGACAAAGTGTTCCATCCGATTTATTATTCAAGTTAGACTATGAATGCGGCCAGTGAAACTACACTATGATAGAACAAGAACTCTTAGGTGTGATATATGGATTTGTAAAGTTTAGAGCCTATATCTTAGGCACCAAAGTAATATTCCACACTGATCACTCTTTCGTCCGGTACTTGATGGCAAAGAAAGAGGCCAAGCCACGCCTAATTAAGTGGATACTTCTATTGCGAGAGTTTGATTTTGTTATCAAAGGTAGGAAGGGATGCAAGAATCAAGTAGTAGACCATCTGTCAAGGTTTGAGACACCCCCATTGGATTATGAACTTAGTGGAGAGATCAGCGAGGTATTCCTAAATGAAAGATAATAATGCTTGCAAAAGGTGAGGTCCCTTGGTATGAGGACTTCGCTAATCACATTATTTATGAGAAATTGATGAGTAGGATGGACTCCCAATGGAAAAAGAGATTCTTGAGGGATGTTTGACGATACTCTTGGGATGGGCCTTAATTTTTCCATCTTTATGCTGATGGAATGATACAACGATGTGTGTCGAGTAAGGAATCAAGAGCTATTATCGAGCAATGACATGTTTTGCTGGTTGGGGGACATCATGGACCTATACGGAAAGCACACAAGATTCTTCAAAGTGGATGCTGCAGATTTTGTTAAGGCATGCCATCGATGCCAAATGCACAGTGGCATCACTAGGAGGCATGAGATGCCAATGAAGCTGATACTTGTCGTGGAGATCTTTAATGTTTGGGTGTGGATTTTATTGGGCCATTTGTGATCTCATATGGCAACAAGTACATCTTGGTAGGAGTCGACTACGTGTCAAAATGAGTAGAAGCAGTCGATTTGCCTACAAATGAGGGTAAATGGGTAATACAATTTCTGAAGAAAAATATTTTCACCCAATTCAGAACCCCCCGAGCAATCATAAGTGATGGTGGATCACACTTTTGCAATAAAAATTTTAAAGGATTATTCACCAAATATAGGGTCAAGCACCAAGTCACAACACCATACCACCCTCAAGCGAGTGGCCAAGTTGAAGTCTCTAACCGTGAAGTGAAGAATATTTTAGAGAAGATTGTTAATGCTAATTGGGTAGATTGGTAAAGAAAGTTAGATGACGCCCTTTGGGCGTATCGAACTGCCTACAAAACTCCCATCAGGATATCCCTCTTTCAAATGGTATATGGAAAAGTTTTCCACCTACTCGTCTAGTTGGAACATCATGCATATTAGGCTTTGAGAAAGCTCAACATTGATTGGGATATAGCTACTGAGAACCATTTTCTCCATTTGAACGTGATGGAAGAATTTCGAATTCGAGCATTTGAGATTGCGGCTATATACAAAGAAAGGATGAAGAAGTGGCGTGATGCCAAAATTCTGAAGAGATATTTTGTTTCGGGTAATGATGTATTGTTATACAACTCAAGAATGAAGTTCTTTTTGGGAACATTGAAATATCGGTAATCGGGGCCTTCCAAAGTATTACAAGTTTTCCTGTGTCGTTGAGCTAGGGGTCAATGATGGATCAAAGTTTGTGGTAAATGGCCAAAGAATCAAGCACTATCTTATGGGCGAGCCTTTTGAGTAGAAGGTGGATGTTGTCCTCTTACTTAAAGCTTGATTGAGTTGGGAACTACATCGTGCCATGACGTTAAATACGGTGCTTCTTGGGAGGTAACCCAAGTTTTATTTTCTACATTATTTTTCCTACTAGGTGTTCAGTATTTACAGGAATGGAAAAGTGGAGGTGTGAAAGTTCAACCCAGGAAACTACCTTAGTCGGCGGTCACCATCATCCTTGGCGGTGGATCGCCGTCCTGAACGGCGATGAAGGAAACTATAGGGAAAAACTTTCTGCTAAAAATGATGATACGGCCATCTTGCAAAGCATTCCACCATCCCAAACAGCGGACCAAAATGTTAAAGCCCAGGCACACTACCTCAAAAAGCAATCAAAGGTACCAGACGGCAGTTCTTGAACGGCACGGCAGTTACTTATACTGCTGTGTTGGGCCATTTAAATTCCTAAAATAGTTATTTGTTCAATCCAATTTAAAAAAAATCCCCCCAACACTTCACCCATTTACTGCACTTCTCTCCCATCAAATTTCTTCAATTTTCTTTTGAAAGAATCAATATTTTCATCTTCATTATTTCTTTGCTTCGTGTTGGTAACAGGTTAGAACACCACCCTTATTTTAAAAATGAGTCATGTGTGTCGTAGGCATAAAAAAACTTTAAACTTGAATCCATGCTAGCCTACGCCACTGTTATTCCTAATCTATATGTTAAATTGAGGGTGTATTCTTGGAATTGTGGGTGGTTTTGTCTAATGCAATACTTGTGGTATCATGTCTTTGAAATTGTGTTGAGTTCTCTCTAATACAATACTTATGGTATCATGTGTCCCTGTTTCGTATTATTAAATTTTAGGCCTTGATTGTTCTCATGTGTTAGTATAGAAAGGGGTTGACGGAAAATTATTTGAAATTAGAGTGTGGGATGGGTTTTGGAAAAATTTGAGAAGTGTCTCTTGGTATTTCACTGAGGCAGTCACTGTCGTCTCGAACGAAGGACCACCATTTGAGATGGCATACCATCATCTTTACTAGAATCAAAAGGACTAAATGTTTTTCACCGCCGTCACCACCTTTCAAGATGGCGGTCACTACCTCCTTGAACGGTGGTCCGCCATCTTAACAGTGGTCACTGTTAAGCCTGAAATTTTCACTTCTTTTCTAACTCATTCCATGTGTTGATTCATTGTCTTGCAGGACCATGGCTCTATGGAAATCAATCTCTACCAAACCCAAAGAAAAAGGAATCACCATAAGGGAACATAGCTCGGATGAAGAGCATCTACACCGAGTACAATACCTCGAGGTTAGGGTAAGCATAAATTGAGAGATGAAACCTCGAAGTCATATGACTCGGAGGCACCAGTGCTAGCTCTACCTCTAAATTCTCCCACCTATTAAACCTCCTCACCATTGCCTGTCAGATAGTCTGACTCTGAATATGGTAATAAGGTCGAAGGGGTAACCACTCCTGTCCATACACTACTAGCCACCCCCGAGCCTCTCCCTAAATGAAGAAGGCAAGTTACCCCTATCAGAACCAAAGACACACATTGACAAAACCATTTCACGGTAACAGTCCAGAAAACCATTATTAAAGAGAAGTGATTATCTCTAAAAGGGCTCGGAGAGAAGTGTCCAGCAATACTGGACCAAATTACAAAGTCGGGTTTCTAACGGTACACCAAATTGTTACTTAAATTTATGCCAACATGGGTTCGAGAATTTTACCGCACCTTTCCCAAGGCATTTATAGACCAGAAGAAGAAGAAAGCAGACCCAACTACTTATCCAACCTCAGTCAGGTTGCGAGGGGTTGAGATTCAGTGCAGCAGTGATGATGTGATTGAGGTTTGGGAGATAGCCTATGAAAGTAATCATTATCTTACTTGCAGGTTGTCCGATACTTTAGACCAGGAACGAGGCTGGTTGGATGGTTTGATGGGTAGTGGAAACCCCTCCCTCGGCTTGATAGGGGTGTGCAGATCAACAAATACCACATTCATGCCATGGCTTGGTATTGGCTTGCCTTCATCAGTGCCAACCTTGTCCCATCTCTTAATGAATCTATTGTGCAGTTCCACCGGGCTATCATGATCGGGTCAATCATCGACAGAGAGTCTCTCAATGTCAGTGCCATTATTGGATGAGACTGTGGATCGTGCCTATGGTATGAAGAAGACTACGGGTCTTGTTTTCCCATGCCTTATTTCAGAGTTATGCCGTAGGGAAAGGTCCCCAAGACTAAGTGGGTGGACATAGAGTTTGAGGCAATATGCACCATTGACTATACTAGGATAGAGCAAGAAATACATGAGGAATGGCATGGTCAAAGGGGGGTTTGCAGAGGAGTTCGCTATCGGTTACATAGATATTCATGATGACCCTGCAGACATGGCCTTTACAGTTGTTAAGGATAATGTACCATCAGCCACTCCTAATGGGGATGAGGGGTTACTGATCCACATGGATGTGTTACCTATTTCAGCAGACCCTCCGTCGATGCCCTCTATAATCCCCTCAACTAGTGGACCCACAGATGTGTCGCACTTTTAGCAGCCTCCTCTAGCCAGATCTCCTCCAGTTCGACCTCCTCCGGCTCAGCCATCACCAGCCCGCCCCTCTATCTTTTAGGGTTTCACGGCCCTAGGAGACCAACCTTAGTTGATGAGTCTCAGGTGACTCCAACTATGATCATGCAGATTATCTAAGTGGCCATAGTAGCTTAGCAAAGGCCTATCCGCCTTGAGCATAACATGGACTTACTGGTCATGGCTTGGGTTAATGCGGCCATTAGGCTGATGCAGCAGTAGGTGCAGCAGCTGACTCGCACGGTCCATGGTTATGGAATTCGCCTCAAGGACTTTGGGTCTAAATTGAGACAGGGCCAGCAGGCATAGGACAGAGGTGCCAAGATCTCACAGGAAGCCTCGCAGGAGATGATCTACACAGTTGCTCAGTTGCAGGTGGATCTATACACCATCACTGCCACTAATTTGATGCATGTATTTAGGCCCCAGATCG
>JBDJHY010189588.1:0-11882 GCA_039654485.1 Withania somnifera
AAAACCGAACAATCTTGAATGAATAAGGAAATATCTCTATGTTCAATATTCATACAAGAAAGAACAACTACACACTATAAATATTCAATACAAAGCAAGGAAAGAAGAAACGGGTACAAATATATCAATGGTGTCATCCAAATCTTCACCCCAAATTTGAGCTTAAGGAAATAATGTATCAAAGGGTAAAACGAGGTTCAACGTAATGAAATACGAACACTTTTTAATAATTAACAAAAAACATAAATAATGAGAATTACCCTAAAAACCAAGCACCACTGACTTCCATAATCACCAACGCAACTTCCTGGAATTCCCCATGGCTTGGAACCCTCAAAATCCAACTCACCCACTTAAGAGGAAACTAGAAATGAAATGAAAAATACTAGAAATGAAAGGAGAGATCTCATATTTACAGGCTACTGGTGGACACTGGGGCACCCTGTTGACCGCAGGTGCAACCTCACCATGGAGGGCTATGGGTTCAAGGGTAACCTTTACTAGGTAGGCTCCTTGGGTACAGGGGGTACTCTGCCAGAGCAATCCATGGGTTGCTGGTGCAGTGTGTGACCTACAACAAAACAAGGTAAATTGGGAAAATTTTGAGAAATCTAAAAAAAGCATTCATGGTAGAATTCTAGCAAACCAAAAGTGCATTTTTGTTGGAAACACAATGAGGACTCAACAAAATCAATAAAAAGACCAACCAAAGTTGATTAAGCAAAAAGCACCCCAAACTCAAAAGGATCAAAAGGAGCCCATTAAGGACTTTCCACAAACTAATCAAAACGAGCCCAAATACCATCGGAAGCAAACCAATGGCTCAACTAGCCCTAAATAAACATTTTAGAGTTGATGGAACCGACAAAATCCATATATGATGCTCCAATCCAAAAAAGATCACCAAGGCTAAAAAATGAGATTTGGCTATGCTGAATTTCCACAACAAAATCCAAACTCAAAGCGAAAATTCCAGGACACAAACTTAAGGTCTACCTAGACAAAAGTCTATATTTTAGATCTAACGAAACTACATTTTCAAGTGTGTCTACTACAATTTCACTCTCAAGTTCTATTCTTCCAAAACTAAAACTTCAAAATAGAAAAGCTGAGATAACGAGAAAATGAGTCGACATGGAACTTAGCTATTATCCCACCAAGTCATATGAAAATTTGGGAACTAACAAATAACTCTAAGCAAAGGAAATGATAAAAGGCAAGGAAGTGATCGAATGAGTCATTGAATATGTATTGGTGGAATGGTATGAAGAAGTACATAGTTGACTATAGGGTTGAGTGTCCTAATTGGAAACAAGTGAAAGTTGAAAATCATAAACTAACAGGGGAGATGGAGAAGTTTGACATTCCGACTAGGTTGTAGGAAGTGATCAACAAGGACTTTTCACTAGTTTTCCCTTAGCCCAAAAACATGATTCCATATGGGTTATGGTAGACCGAATGACTATTCAGCTAACTTTTTTACCTATTCATACCATCTATTCAACTGACCAGTATTGTAGAATCTATTTATAAAAGGCCATCAGGATGCATAGTGTCCTTTGACTATTATTTTAGACTACGACACATAATTTACTTCATATTTTTATTGATCATTTAAAAGAGGAAAATGTTCACAGGAACACCTCATCAGATCATTTAACACATAGGTAGATGGTTCCACTGAGTGGAAAATTCAGACATTATAGGATATGTTGAGGGCATGCCCAATAAATCTCAAGCATAGTTGGATTGAACACTTCACTTTGATTGAGTTTACATACATAATAACTATATGTGTTGTAACCGAATAACGTTATTTGAGGCTTTGTATGGGAGAAGATGTAGGTCTTCAATTTGTTAGTTTCAAGTATGTGAGGTAACTATTATAGAGCTAGATCTTGATCATGATGCTCCATGTTTAGTTCAGATCATCATAGAGAAAATATCTCAGAGCAGATAGATATCATATGATATATGAAAAGAACATAATTAGAATTTTATGAAGGTTACTAGGTATTCCTAAAAATATCTCCAATGAAGGGTTCAATGATGTTTTACAAGAAAGAAAAGTTGAGTCTGAACTATAATAGACCTTATCAAATGTTGAGGACGGTAAAAATATTGTCTACGAGCTAGATTTTCCAGTAGACTTAGCAACAATTCATAATGTCTTCCACATGTCCTTGTTCAAAAAGGGATTAAGTAATATATCCCTAGTGGTGCTAGGTTATGGTGCCAGCCTTATGATAGTTTGAACTATGAAGAGGTTCCTATTTAGATTCCTGACAAGCAGGTTCGTAGATTGACAAAGAAAGAGATAGCTTCTGTTAAGTTTCTATGGCAAAACCAAGCAGTTGAATTTGCTAGAGGAAAATGCAGTACAACAGGTAGATACCTGCACCTTTTTCCTTCTAATTACACTTTATTATGAGGTTATATGATATTAATTCAGATTTTCCCTGTCTATTCATTATCATGTAGTATCATATAGTTATAGCATTGCATGAGTCCCTACGTGTGTGCATAATTTGATAAGTTCGTAGTAGTTTGATTCAGTAGTATTGAATGCATGCCATTCATCTAAGTTAGTGGCTAAACCATGTTTTGTTTTTTAGTATGATTTAATTAATAAGTCCCATAGTCAGACTATCAATTTTGTAACTCTTTTACTCTGTCCTAAGGTTTAGTTTTTCATTCAGGAATGAATGTTTACATGGGAAAAAATATTGTAACACCTTGAAATTTATTCTAGAGGTTGTATGAGCTAAAAAAAACTAAGGCTGTCAAATATCACTAAAATTTAAATTGTTCCAATTTCCATGAAAGTGCCCAGTTCAATGGGTTTATGGGTTGTGGAACCATCATAGAAACCTTCTAGTGAGAGGGTCTATGTTTTGTAACTTTATAAGACCACAAGGTACCCCATATAACCCATATTAAATCCTTTAAAATGACATAAATGTTGAATCCCTCCATGGAACGTAAAAATTCCTATCAAGCTGATCTAGTCAATACCAAAATTCGGCTAAATGTTGGATTTTTCGAAGGACCATTCCACAGTCCGTGAAGTAAGATGACAGACCATAAACCTCATTGATAAAATTATTTAGTGCTACAAAACATGAGTTTATGTTCTAAAGGATGGATTATTAACTAGGATGAGGGACCATCATCAAACAAATGGTCCTACCTAGGTAGCAAGCTAGTTTTCCAGGTGTATTTTAGACATTTCCAACCTTTTAATTACCTAATCCAATATTTTTTATTCCTTGAATTTGGATAAATATAAATACCAAAAACCTTTATGTTTATTTCAAAAATCCATAATTAGATCAAAGTGTAGTTTCTTGGTAGTTTCCTCTTAAGGGTGCAAATTTTAGAAAGGGTATTGTGCAATAACTTTTGTATAAAATTTCTATATAGAATATCTCTAAATTAGGTATGTGTTTTATCAAAAAGGGTTTCCTTCCACCCTGATAACGCTCAAGTACACCTTTGAAACCAATCAACTGTGTATGCGGTCGTTGTCAAATATAATTACTCAACGTAGTTGGGGTCGTATCAACAAGGAACACTATGAAGGCAATCGAGTATGAACGGAAAACCAAAGCGCAACTATTTGGACTCGAATGGTCTACCAAGGAATGGGGGGTTTGTAATTATAAGGAAGGTGTTCTAATCTTCAACTAAGCTATAAGCAAAGATTTAACCAAAGGTTTTGCAAACCAAGTCAAGAGTAGACGACACTAGGGTTATTGATTCTATCAATGATTCATTATAATAACCTAAATACTAAAGCAATTTGATATGGGTTTAAAGATTAGCCTTTGGGTTCCAATTAGCTTCTCTCGAGTGCTAAGTAACCTTCCATTGCTTGTTCCCTCGAACCAAGCTACGAGCATGGACAACAACTCAATTTGGCTACAATAGAATTTTCACTATCTCTAGTTTAAATCCATTAATAAGGAAAACACTCATTTCATGCTAAATTAGGGTTTCCAATCCAAGCTCACTTTCTCAAATTGAGCAAGGAAAAATGGGCGTGACCTATGGTTAGCTACTCCCTTTGGCAAGCACTGAACTCACAATGATTTAGAACTATAAAACAAAATACAAATAAATAAGTAGATAGCTCATATAAAAGCAATAGATAAAACCAAAACAGAACAATCTTGAATGAATAAGGAAATATATCTATGTTCAATATTCATACAAGAAAGACCAACTACACACTATAAATATTCAATACAAAGCATGGAAAGAAGAAATGGGTACAAATATATCAATGGTGTCATCCAAATCTTCACCCTAAATGTGTAGTAGTGGTGTGGTGCCCCTTTCTTGAGGTGTGAAGAGCCTAATACCAAATCCCATCTTGTTGGTGTCTCCCTATGTCCATTTTTCTCTCTGTATGGTGTATATTAATATTGATATCTTTAAATGAAGTTGAAGAAATACCTTTTGTAAGCCTAAAATGTCTGTTACGGCGATCAACTTACGTTACTGCCGTTGGACCGCTGGTTCTGGCAGTGTTTGGACCAAGACTGGAGGGAACAGTGGCTAATCGCCATTTAGGGTAGCTTACCACCGCGTGGGGCGGTAGTCCACCGTGTGGGGTAGTGGCCTGCTGTCTTCTCCAGTGTTCACATTTTGTCTTTTTCCTTTGTCCACTGACTTGAAGATGCTTTATTTCTTCTACTTCATCGTTTCAGCTTCGTTTGCTTGGTCATTCCAAAAGATATGCATTTACTTGAAATACTCACCAAACTAATATTAGAAATGGAAATAATGATGATAAAAACACGCAATTCAGCTATGCATTTTGATGTAATAAGTTGTTCTTTGACCAATCATCACACCCTTGTTCCCAACTATCCTAGTATTTTGGTTCATAATTATACTTAGAGATTCTAGGGTGAATCCCTATAATTAGTGTTCATGTTTAAAATTGTGTATTTTATTTATATTGATCATGATTTTTTTTTGTTGCATGTGTTCATGATAAGTTTTCATAAATTTCTACAAATTGAGAAGAATTGTTTAGTTCATGAGTTTCAAGTCCCTTGTGTTGAAACTTTTGTTCATTATTTTAGTAAAATTACCACAAATAGAGGTCAAAGTTCATGGTATGCCTAGTTGTAGGGTTAGAATCATAGGTCATGATAATAGTCAAGTTTTTATAAATTCAAATTATTAATTTGGTCTTTTGAAAGTCTATGTTTTGTTCGTGAATCAATTAATTGGAGAATATTCATGTATAAGAATGAGAGAAATGTCTAAGATAGTAATAAGTTGATGAGTTCATGAGCCTTTCTATGCTATGACAGGCAGAATGAGTCATGTTAATTCATGGTTAGCTTTGGAATAGTATTAGCACTGAGAAATTTAGGTGAACATAGTCCATATCCCATAACCTGTGTAAGCAAATATAGTAAGTTCATGGCCATAAGAGGAATTTACAGTTCATCTCTTAGTGGATCCACTAGAAGATAGTTAATGCCTTTACTCTTGAAAGTTTCGGACCCTACCCAACATAGAAATACATGTTAGACCTCGTAGGCATATGCACTGGGAAATTCAGTTATAAAACCACTCAGGTTAGTCAAGGTCAGCAAGGTGAGTCATGTGTCAGTTTAATATGAAGGAGATTTTTATATAAAGTTCATTTATTTTCTTGGTTAAAAACGTTAAGTTACATGATTTTACACTGAGTTAATTTATTCTGTAGATTTAATATTTTTTAGCCATTATCTCTTAACACTTTCCTAGTATTGTTTTATTTGAGCCAGGACTTGTTCTTGCATTGTGTTTTTATGAGATGTTTTACTTTTTTATATAGTCTATGTTCATCCTTACTCAGTTATTTATTATATTTCACATACTGCCTACATACTTTCTATAGTGCATGTTAACCCTTATATTGATCCTTCCAACCACCCGGCACTTGTGGTTGACTTGTATCAGCATCCTTAGAAGATTAGCAAAGTGGCGGGTCCTCGTTGCTCCGGGGACTTGTGATATGATATTTACTCTTTTTTTTATGTTGGGATAGAATGCATAAATTTTCATTATATTAGTAGTTAGAGCTAGCTACGGATATTTTCCTAGAAGTCAAACACTTAGCCTATAGTGGCTTTCAAATAGATATGGAGTTTGTATTGAACATTGAGTTTTCATTTATTTATTTTATTATATATTGAATGATGTGAGGTCCACTATTTATTATACTACTTTATTTGATATTGCTTCTTCTAAGTGTGAGTGTGTATAGCTTTTCATACACCAAGGGTCAATAAAAAACTATTAAGGTACCTTAATGACTATGGACTTGGTACTGCCTGGGGTGTGACATATTGGATTCAGAATTGAGTTTGAGTTTGTCTATTCTAGTTATTTTATTAGTGTATGAAACATTATCATTTCTCTTTTGTTTATTTTTTAATATTAGCTAGAGATCTTGTTCTAGCACTAGTATCTAGTGGATAGAAGATTTAAAATTTTATGTAGTAGATTAATGTTGAGTTTTCTTTTTTTTTTTTATATATATTTTATAGTATGTTTTGAGGTGTGAGGTCCATAATTCATTACTTATGATATATTTTTCCACTGAGGGTGAGTGTTCGAGTCAGGTATGAGCCAAGGGTCCATCAAAGTTTATTAAGACAACTTAGTGGCAAAGGTTGTTATGTGGTTCAAGTTTCCTAGAATGTATGAAAGTGAGCATTAGATAGTGTCTTAGTTATGGGTATGAACTGTAGTGTGCTTATAAATGAGAGGATATTGAGCATTTATGAATTGTTTTATTTTATTCTTGTTCATTTTTGCGCTTAGTGATTTAGTTTCAAGAATATGTATTCTAACTCGTGTTTTACAAATTTTAATCATACCTCCATACAAAAAGGCAACTAGCTAGGCTAATGATCAGAACCAAAGAAAACTAGAAACCATTAGCCTAGAGCCTCAACTTCCAGAAAACATCCTTAATGTTATATTAAGAAACATGATGTATTTAGTTGCTCAGATAGTGGTTTCACAAATTCAACACCTAGTCTAGGTTCTATCAGTTCATCCAGTAGATCTTGATGCTGAAGTGTGAGAGTGAGGGAGTTCTAAGGCTGAGTCCTCTAGAGTTTTTTGGTTCAAATATTAGGGAAGACCTGGAGAGCTTTATAGATTAAGTTCAGAGAATCACTGATATGATAAGGATATTATATGTGAATAAGGTGAACTTAGAAGCCTATCATCTTAAGGATGTTTCTAGGTCCTGATGTGACTTGTGGATAAAGAATATAGGGATAGGAGAAAATGCACCTTCTTGGGATGACTTTGATGTGATATTTAAGTTAGGTTATTTCGTAGAGATCAAATATAGGAGAGGGTTAGAGAGTACGATTTTGGAGAAGGCCTCCATTATAGTGTCAAGGTATATTATATGGCTTACAAAAATATTGAGGTATTGATATAGTTATAGATATGTACATCGAGGTTGAAATGTTTATGTTAAACCTATCCTTGTATTTGATCTAAGAAGGGAGGGCAGCTATATTGAGTACTGATATAGACATTAACAGTTTTACAGCCTATTTAGAGATAATTGAGAAAGGCAACGACAAATTGAGAGAGAGCCATCAAAGTAAGAAGGCAAAGAACGACCATTTAGAGTTTAGCCAACCCAACTAAGGAGGTGGTCATAGGAAATAGGAGCAGGATTATAGGGTAGCAACCGCTTGTTCTTTTAGTGTACCTGCTCAAAACACTAGAAAGTCTCAAAATATGTAGGTCAGGGCAGTTTAGATAGCTTCTCAAGGTAGTTTGATAGGAGGGAACACCTTTCCAGTTTGTGAAAGGCTTTATAAGAATCCTGCAAGTTAGCATTTGGGTTAGGATGGGTGATTTGGATGTTCCGAAGGTGGTCACACTCTTAGGGATTTCCATTTGAAGGATTGTTTTAGTTGTGGTAAGCTAGGACATAGGATTAGGGATTTCCCTATCGCTAGGTATGAAGGTTCAAATGGCAGAGCTTAGAGTAACACAATAGCAACACCAGAAGCACGCCCGTTTTAGTAAGGCTTTTTATCTTGCACCAGTGGTTGTCTCCTCTAGGATTGGTTGTGTAGTTTGGGCAAGGATCATGATCAATCAATTGATATAGTGACAAGTATATTGAAGGTTCATAACATAGATGTATATGCATTGTTACACTCCATATCTTTCCTTACTTTTCTATCTTATTATATTGGTAGATAATTTTATTTTGAGGTTACGGTTGTAGGGTTTGCTTTAAATTTATGGAAACACTAATCGTATGGGGAGCGTGTAGATTTCTTCACCGATCGTAATAGTCTCTAGCATGTGTTTGAGCATAAAGATCTAAATATTTTTCAGAAAAGGTGGCTAGAGTTGTTGAAAGACTACAATATGACTATGATGTACCATACGGGCAAAATAATATAGTGGTTAATGCCTTTAACAAGTTTTCTTTTGGTTGTTTATTGTATATTGATGAAAACAAGAGAAAGTTATTTGGAAAGGTGCATATATTGGCACATCTTGGGGTTAGACTTATTTGTTTACATGATCGGGGAATAGTTGTCCAAAAATGTTTCTGAGACACTTTTTTAGTAGAGGTTAAGAAGAAGCAAAATAGTAATTCGGTGTTGGTTTAGCTGAAGAGCTCACTACAAAAGAAGAAGGTTCAAGTTTTATACCAAGGGGAAGATAGGTTATCTATTATTAGAATCTCTTGTGTGTTCTAGTAGTCGATGGGTTAAGAGAGATGATCTTATTTGAGTCTCATAGTTCTAGGTATTTTGGTGACCCTAAGATGACGAATATGTATAAGGATTTGAAAGAAGTTATTTCATGGAATGAGATGCACAAGGATAGTTGAGTATGTGGTTAAGTGTCTCATTGTCAGTAAGTGAAGGTATAGAACAATAAACCTATAAGAGAAATCCAGAAATTTTATATTCCAATTTAGAAGTGGGAACTTATCATCATGGACTTTACAAACCCTTTGAACTTATCCTAAAAGAATGATTCCATATGGTTTTTATGTATAACAGATGAGTAAGTCATCTCACTTCAAACTATTTAACCCCAGCTATTTAGTAAAGCAGTTTTGTAGGATTCACTTGCAACAAATCGTTAGGATGCATAGGGTACCTTTGAATATTATTTTAGAGTCAGGTACACAATATATTTGACATTTTTGGTGATAATTTTAGAGAGGACTGGTGCATAGGTAAACCTTAACACAATATCTAAGCCACATATAGATGGTTAGGCTAAGAGGATTATCCAAACATTAGCAATATGCTGTGGGTGGGTGAAACCTATTATGAGGAAAACTTGATTGAACACTTCATTTTTATTTGGTTTACATAGAGTAACAGATATCACTATAGTATACAAATGGCCTTATTTGAGATATCTTATTAGAGGAGATGTCGGTATCCGATTTATTGGTTAAAAGGAGGTGAGGCAGCTATGGTAGGGCCAGTGTTTGTTTATAATGCTATGTAGAAGGTTCACATCATTATAGATAGTCTAAGAACATCTCATAACAAATAGAAATCCTGAAGATGTGAGAAAAAGGGTGTTATAATTTTATAAAGGTTACTACATATTCCTAAAAATATCTAATATGAAGGGTGTTATAAGATTTTACAATAAAGACTAGCTGAGTCTGAGGTATATTATACATATAAGATTTTACGGAGGGTATGCAATATTTCCTATGATTTGGATCTTCAAGAAAATTTAGCAACACTTCTTAATGTCTTCCATGTATCCTTTCTCAGAAAATACATAAGTGATCCATCGTTGACAATACCAGTTGATAGTGTCTCGCTTGATGATAATTTGACCATTGAGACGATCCCCATTCAGATCTTAGACAAGCAAGATTGCATGTTGTGGAAAAAGGATACAACATCAGTTAAGGTTCTATAGAGGGACCAGTCAGTTGAGGATTCTACCTAGGAGGCTAATCAGATATGATGCATAGATACCTATACTTGTTTCCATATAGTTCCACTCTAGTCGTAGGTAATATCTTTCTATTCATCTTCCCTTTTCCATATATGATCAAGTAGGATGTAACATGTAGTTGTAGCAATCTACGGGTCCCAATATGTGTAGTAGTGTATTACTTGATGAGTTCATGGTAGCTAGACTCAGTAGTAGTGATATGCATGTCATTTAAATGAGTAGGAGTGTAACCAAATTTTTTTGTCAATATGATGTCATGGGTAAGTTCCATAGTAATTTGTTTGGTTTCATATCTCCTTTTCCTCTTTCCTTTAGCTAAATTCTTAATTTAAGGATAAAAAATATCAAGGGGAGATATTGTAACATCTTCAAAATTATACTAGTGGTTGTGTTAGGTAAACAAACTAAGTTTGTGAAATTTGAATGAAATATGAACTATTCCAATTTCCACTAAAGGGTCCACGTCAATCAAATAATTTGATGGGTCGTACAACCCTTCGTGGAAACCTTCTATTGTATGGGTCTAAGTGTTTTATGTTTCGACGTACCATTTCATAGTCCTCCATTCAATTCCACAAAACGTAAGGTCCCTTGTCCAAAAAACTTGAATTGAAAATTTTCTAATAATGAGATTGTTACACAGACCATTCCATAATTCGTAAACCAAATTATGGATTGTGAAAGGTCCCTTCAAGTTGATCCAGTGAACTCCAAAATTTTTCTAAGTATTGGATTCTTGGATGGACTGTTCCACGGTCCTGAAACAAGACTACAGATCATAAATGGATTAGTTATTCAATTTGGAGGCCATGACTGGACAATATAATGGAATGTCAACACATCAATCAAGTGGTCTTTATGTAGAGTATATGTGTCTTTTATTCAAACTTTTCATAAAATTACCATAAGTCGAGGCCAGGGATCATTATATGGTTAGGCAGTACCACCACTGGCTAGAGGTAGACATACAATGAATTATGGTAGCCATGGCGGGCACTAGAGGGACAACGGAGGGGCCCAAAGAGGATAGCATCAAGGAACTGGACGCCTTCAGTTTTATGCCATACCCGATAGATCCTGGGTAGAGGCATTTTATGTAGTGGTCACGGGTATATATTTGTTTGTCACCAGCCAACCTTGGCCTTATTTTTTCATGAACTAATTCCTCAGCTCATGATGTTAACCTACTATCACACCAGTAGGAAAAACAACCTTGTAGCTGAGAGCTGTATGAGATGGACTACGACTATAAGTAAGCTACATATAATTATAGTAATCAATAAATAGCTATAGAAAGACTAAATAATGAAGAAAAAATAATATTACAAATTCCATAAAATGCTCCCTAGGCCTGACATGAGTGTATGCATGAATCACTATGAAGTATAAAATAAAATGATAAAAAGGTATAAAAGATTCATTTGTCTCTGGAATATAAAAGAGATAAAAGATATACGAAAGAGATGCAGGCAACTCTGAAAATACAACCCAGAGGCCGAGTCCATAAAGGTATGCCAGAGGCCTTTTGCACTCAATAAATATGAGAGTTCGCCCTCTCATTTCGAGCATTGTGCACTTCATTTCCATGTTTTCTCTTGGGTTTTTGGGCTGGTTTTTAAGTGATTTAAGTCCAGGAGAGTTGCTAGGAGTTACGTAAGTGATTGTGGGAGTTTACGTGTGTGTAGTTTTTCGGGTAATTCTAGTTATTTACCACTTTTCTTTAGTTGTACAAAATGTTTTTATTTCATTATTTTAGACCTAGTTTTACCCTTCGATTAGGTTTTTCCTTAAGCTTAAATTTTGACCACGAGTCCCCCAAGCTAAGGGTTATGCGCTGATTTGGTTAGTATTTTTTTCTAGGCTATGGGGATCTGTTACCGTCATGGGTT
>JBDJHY010189598.1:0-11882 GCA_039654485.1 Withania somnifera
AAAGGCACTCTTTAGTGACCAATTTTAATTTGGTCACTGAATTTTTGGTCACTAAAGGCCATTTTTCTTGTAGTGGAACCATAAAACCATTGAGACACATGAGTTTCATAACATAGGCATACTATAAGAAGTATAAACTTTGTATATAAAAACCATATTTTGATACTATCATGTTCATGGAAACATAAAGACTTCAAACCATGAACAAAAAGTCTAAATTATCATGATCATATGCATAAAACCATGAAATTCCAATTTGGACAAGGAACAACCTTACCAAGGGTTATGATGTGTAAAATATCATAAAAATATAAAAGACATTCAAATTGTAATAGGTCATGCATATTAACATTAAAGAGAAACTTTGGTCTTTGAACACTAGATTAGCTAAATTCATTGAAAATGCATGGATTTTGAACATGAGAATGAAAGGGGGTTGTCACAACCCGAAATTTGAGTTATAATGAAGTATACATTTCAACTGTAGACAAGCCTAACTCTAGCCCAAAGCAAGTAGCGGTGGGCCAGTGCCAAGAATTTAAAAGAAATAGAAGAAGGGGATGAAGAGAAGAAATATAAGTAAAACACGAAAATACACAACTGAACATGACTCACCAGAACCTAGTTTCGTAGTTGTAGAGCATCTATATAAATAGAATGTTACAAGTATAACCCACAATGGGGAAAAAACTACAAAATCGCTAGCCAAACTCCAAGTAGAGAAGTTGTAGAGATAGAAGGAAGACCAACCAGCATGAACACTAATTGCTGAAACTCCTAGCCAACACCAAGCTAGTCCGCACGATCGTGTCCATCCTGATGACCCGTACTAAGACCAGCATAAGGAAAAGATGCATAAGTGTAGCATGAGTACCAAAAACAATAGGTATCCAGTAGGCATCATAGGCTGACCGGCCAAAAGTAAGCATAAGTAAAGTAAAGAATGATTAAAAAACAAATAAAGAAATGGAACATAATAGACTATAAACAAGGGGCAATTGAAATAATAGCTAGTTTGTGCGATAGAGGATCAACTACCAGTGTTTTCAGTTAGGCTAACAAGGAAAAAAAGTCACTCTTAGGTTACCACAAAAAACCTGGTCTACAAGTAAATCATGACCAAACGCGGTACATACCTGGACTTCCAAAATAGCTAGCACAAGGAAAGCCCAATAAGAGAATACAAAATCATCAATAAGCTAAGCTACCACCATATACAACAAGTGCACAAATAGTATCTATCAGAGATATAAAGGAACAAACAAAGTCTATTGACAAAAACCCAGGCGTTACCTCATTCTATCGGTAGGTATACTCAAGCAATCAAGTAACCCAACAAGTACTTCCTCCTTAATCCCTGAAGAGTACAACCAAGTGCAAAGGATGCAATGCAAATAGCTGCTAAAAGTAAATAAGTGTTGACATGTCCCCTCTATGAGATACTCCATAACCAAGAGGAACCCATGGAGGACTTGAAAAAAGGTAAATAATTTCTCGCATACACACACATATAGTAAAAAAAATCTGCCAAGAGCGGACAAACGGAAGCTTTCTCATATACTTACCCCTCCTACTCTAGTATACCCCTCTCTCGGGCTGTAACTCCTACTTAGTAGTATTATCTCAAGCATACCCACCTAATGTCAAAGGGTTAGTCAAGGAATCTAATCCCACTTATAAAATCCTAGTAAAAATCCATTTTGTGCCAAAATCATCAGGGCCAAAAGGTCAAAACTCGGGCTCAGCCCGTATTCATATCTTAGTGGAAACTCAGTCCATCCATGTAGGCAAAAATCCAAATCTTGATAAGACTCAGCTGTCTCTATGTAGGAAATTCCTAGAAATCACAGTGCTAGTGAGAAAATAACCTCTAATGGTGTGAGAAAATAGCTTCATACTACTCATAAGCACAGTCGTGGAAGACATATATAGTTTTTAGTTATTAGCTATCAAAATTAAGTTACATTTTAAAACAGTTAATGCTTTCTCCCAACACAGAACCAAACAATAGGATAGACTGTTCTAAGGCTTCTAACTAGAATCCATAGGATGATTGCCAAGTCCTGGTCACAATGTATATCCTCTCCTACCCAACTATGGTCTCGATCCATGAGAAAACACAATAACAGCACCAAAACTGTCTAGAGGGCGCCCGTTAAGGGACAATTACATACTCATAAAGATGAAACATGGAGATATCATAGCTCAGTCTAATACAACTCACTCCCAGGCTCACATTGAGCTAGGGAACAATAACATAACACAAGGCTGCTAGCTATCCAGGAAAATCATATCCATCTAGGTACAATGTCATCGCATAGGACTACTAACTATCCATCAAAATAGCAACTAGATATGGCCAAGTGTCTACAAATGCCCTAGTCATATACAACACCTCAGGCAGCACACAGACTAATCAGCCTACCTAGATCAGCTCTAAGGCCACCAACCTAAATCAGGGGATAGAAACTAAGCTCTAGCGACTAGTATAATCCCCTCCTAAACAATCTATGTTCCAGAGTCAGCATATGAACAATATACACCAAAGTTAATACTTCTCCCCCAACCATACTATGTTTCAGAGTCGGCGTGAGACACGCGAGTAGAGAAGTATAGCCTCTGGGTAAGTAACAAAGCTACAAGCTAGCTAAGTAGACAATAGGCTAGAAGAAAAAGAATATTGGAGATCGAATAGTAATCCCAGCCTCGAGATGGCTCTTTACCATACATAAACTATACTAATACCCTATCTGAAGAAAGTAAACCATAGTTGTACCTGGATTCCTGGGATATCCTCGAGAAGCATGCTTAAATATCCAAAGAATCATGTAAGAAGCTCAAATTTTACCTAGGCTATCAAAAACATAACTCACATGTCAAGACAAGTAAAACAAAACCCATATTTCTATATAAATAGCGGGGTCGAATCCAAATTAAACACGGGTCCGAAAACCCTAATATATCAAAAAAAGGAATTATTTATCCTGACACATAGAACATGACTCATACATCATATGGTATAACATTAGGCTCAAATTAACAATAGGAATTGAAGATATAAACCTAGGAAATTTATATCCAATAGAAAACTTAATAACAAAAGCAAAAATAAGGAATTAGTCAGTAGAAATAAGCGTAAAGCCACCAAAATTAGTTTTTACAAATTAGAATCTTCAAACCAAGCTTTAACTAAGCTTAATTCAGTCCCAAAAATGGAGGAAGTTAGAGGAAAATTAGGAAAAAGTGAAGAAATCTAAAGAAGAGGAAGATATATAAGAAGGCATTACTACCGATAAATTGGTCAAAGTGACTGATTTATCGACACTGACTAATTTATCAACCTCCAATTTATTTTTCACTCAACCGATAAATCAGTCCCCGCATCCCTTTTCTGAAAGATTTTTGAAAAGTAAAAAAACACAATGAAATGTAAATGCAGTCTAATTTTGACAAAATCCATATATTTGATCTTCATATAAACGATATTTGGACTGAAAGGAATCAACAAAGAGGAGATTTGGGATCTTATAAGTCGAGTAAGTCCCAAAGAAGCTATAATTATACAGGTATTAAGCTATAAAAGTCCTAGGGAGCCAACCTACTGATCCTAAAAAGTTACAAATGACTTGTGGCAGTTGCAAGAATGCTCTACATGCAGAGAAATTATGGGAACCACAGAAATTTTACCGAGGGATATTACAATATCCATAATTAAAGAAACTTTCCTCCGTGAAAGTAATGAAGAAAGGAGTACCTGAGTTCTTGTGATTCTTCCATCATTAACTGTCTTAAGGTGTTTGACATAAACTAACTAGTTGTTGAATCAAGGAGCATGATCACCAAACTAACTAGGTTTTGATACCCCTAACTCAGAATTTGGAAGCCCCTTGACCCTCATGCAAGGAGCATGATCACAAAACTAGATCGCCACCTGGTATAAACTAATCACTAGTCCAAACACAAGAACCGCAGTAGAAACTAACCCAGTATCTATTCGTGAGGATCAAACTTGCACAGTTACATCAACTGACTAAGTCTAGACTTTCACCACATAACCTGATGTACAAAATCCTCAGGAATATGAAAACCTCGATCCACCACTAAAGGAGCACTGTCGCCTACCGAAATAGTTACATGCCTGAGGTATAAATTCTAACCACAAGTAAACCCGACCGAGGGAACCCAGGAAATAGCCAACCCTATTTAAGCCTAATACAGGCCAAGGATAAATATGATGCTCTAGCAATCAATCTAGATTTGAAGATAATGAATAAGAAGAGCAAGTCATTTACTTACAAAATTACTCATTCTGGTCCTCTAGAACCAACCAATAAAAGTCATGGATAATGATGGTCATAATTTAGAGCTACCAAATTGCTTGTGGTTGGTAAAGATCACTAGAGAATACTAGGGCATCTGCCCTAAAAAATAAAGAAAATGCAGTCCGACAATGCAAATAATCACCCCTGAGGGACTTACTACCTTACCTAAATGTAGGACAAATTTCAATTGGAAAGGGCCTAAGGATCCGTATCAACTTGCTGAGACATATTGGCTATATCTAAGGTATAATAACAATTAACACTCCCAGATCTAAGGAGAATAGGGTAATCTGCCCATGCCTCAAAAAAAATAAGGACATCCATCACAGAAGTCCTAACTCTGCTATCTCACAACATCTATAGGTTAAACTAGGAAAAAAACTCAAATATCTCTCTAGGATCCACCACTAAAAGTTCCCTCCTCATATACAAAAAATAAAAGGACCCTACGAACAACATCTACCTCGGGGTAAGACATGGTGAGGGTGCCCAAATCTCGGTTGGGATATAGTAAGGCCCATCTAAACAAAAGAACTCAACTCCTGAATCAAAGGACCCCCACATTATAAAGACTCACAGACACCTCCCTTGGATAAAAAATAAGACACAACTCACCAACCGAAATCACAACCCGATGCCACTGAAGAATTACATAAAAGAGGGCCACAACATCAAAGGCTAAACATAAGGCCTAAACCTAGTCCATGATACAACAGAAATAAGAGTACGATCACTTAAACTAGCATAGATAAATTAAGAAAGAAATAGGAAAGAGTCACGCCTAATCCAATATAAGCCAACTAAGTAAGGAATACATAAAATTGTGTCGCAGATAGAGTTTAAAGGTAGCTTACCCAAAACACCCTGCTCACTTCCACGAACTAAAGGACAGAGAATTGCTGGAAAACTCTGATTACCAGTAGACTAACGCACCCACAAATGGAGCATTCCCTGGTCGAATATCCAATCCCTCCAAAGGAGAAACACGAACCACCAGGACTATCACCCACTCTAACTAACTGCTGATGTGAGGCTGCATCTGGTGTTGACTGAATGGCCCTATGCCGAGGGAACTCTCTAGAATAATGTCCTAGATCTCCACACTCATAAAAACCACGACCTCTTCCTTATCTAAAACCACTAATTGAGCCCCTTTAGCCACCTCGACCTTGAATCCTGGTAAATGTACCCCTAACAGGCTGGCTACTGTAACTGACATCATCTAATAGCGAGGAGGCCTGAACTAGTCTATGAGGCTGTCCATGCTATTGTGACAGAGGCCCAAGTCTATCCTGCCTACGTTGATATCTTCAAAATGGTCAAGAACCACTAGCAATGCCTTAATAGTGCTGAGTACTCCGAATACACTGGCCTCTGTTGGCCAGTTGAAGTAGAGTTTGAATAGACTGACTATCCTGATCCAACTGAGTCCACTGTTGGAACCCCGGTACATTATACCATATACTCATGGACGGATACTACTAAACATATCTTGAAAACATAAAGGCAAGTTTGAAAAAAGTGAACCTGAACTCTGGCTACTCAACTCAAGACGTTGTGACATCAGGGCCCCAAAAAGAGGATAATTTATGGCCTCATGTCTAAACTCTCCACATATGACTCAACCCTCGATGTTCCTCCCCTTACTGCCTCTAGATGGAGTACCAAAAAACCTCACTAGCTGACTGGCTTCCTGTTCGCTAATCCCACGTCTCATGACATGCCCTATTTAAGGCCGACAACTATCTAAAAATTTATTCGAGGGTGTGTCCTTCTTCTACCAACTATTCTGTCACAAACTGGAGTGTAAAGACAATTCCTCTTAAGAAATCCAACATTCTACTATACCTGGTAGATAAACCATGGTAGTATACCAAACCTTTTCGTAGAACATGGTTGCATAGTCCTAGATAGTCAAAGACCCCTGATGAAATCTAAAAACTCATCCCCATATGAAGATTCCCTCGATGTACCCCTTAGCACCTCCAACTAAATTATAGTTCTCTAAAGGGCTGCGTAATAGTAACTCATGTTGGAGTACAACTTGAGCTGCTGACAAGTAAATAAATATTTGCATGTCCCTTCTCTGGGATACTCCTGAACCAAGAGGAACTATGGATGAGTTGAAAAAGGTATATAAGTGCACATACACACCCTCCCTGGTACAAAACTTTGCCAACAGCAGACCCACGGAAGGTTCCCCATATACTTACTGCTCCTACTCCAGTATACCCCTCGTCTGGGCTACAACTCCTACCTAGTAATAATCTCTCAGGCATAGCCACCAGTGTTATAGGGTCGGTGGAGGACCCACATAAAAGATCCTCATAAAAAGATAAGTTATGTCATATTCATTAGGGACAAAAGTCCAAAACTCGGCCACAACTCGTATCATATCTCAGTGGAAACTCAGTCCAACCATGTAGGCTATAATAAAAATCTCGGTAAGACCCAACTGTCACCATGTAGACAATTCCCAAAAATCACAATGATAGTGAGAAAATAGCCTTGGATGGTGTGAGAAACTATCTCCATACTTCTCATGAGCACAGACGTCGAAGATATAAGTATATATGAAATTAGCTTTTGGTTATTATTCTGTCAAAATCAAGTTACCTTTTAAAATGTTTAATGCACCCTCTCTACATAGAATAAATCAATAGGATAAACTTGTCTAAGGCTGTTAACTAGAATCCATAAAATGGTTTCCAAGCCCTGGTCATATGGTAAATCCTCTACTAAACCAACTACGGTCCCGAGCCATGAGAAAATGCACCAAAGGTGCCACAACTGCCTAGAGGGCATTCGTTAAGGGCCAAGTACACAACCATACAAGGGGAAACATGGAGATATCATAACTCATTCAATACAACTCACTCCTAGGCTCTCATTGGTCTAGGGTACAATATCATCACACAAGGTTGCTAACTATCCAACAAAACAGTATCCATCTAGGTACAATCATCACATAGGGCTTCTAACTATCTAGTGAAAGCAATACTGTTATCTACGGACATGTGTCCATACACACCCTAGTCATTCGCAATACCTCAGGAAGCACATAGAATAATCAGCCTACCTTGATCAACTCTAAAGTCACCAACCTAAATTAGGGGATAGATACTAAGCTCTAGCCACTAGTATACTTCCCTCCCAAATAATCTATGTTCCAGAGTCAGCTTATGAACAATATGCACCAAGGGTTATACTTTGTCCCCAACCATACTCTGTTCCATAGTCAGCATGTGACATGCCGATAGGGTAGTATTTCCCCAGGATAAGTAACCAAGCTACAAGCAAGGTAAGTAGGCCATAAGACAGAAGAATAAGCATATCGGGGTTCGATTAATATCCATCTCCGAGCTTGCACATTACCATACATATATTATACTCATACCCTATTTGAAAAAAGTATATCATAGCCTACCTAGATTCCAGCGATATACTCGAGAAGCATGCCCAAATAGAGGGTCGAATCCAAACTAAAAATGGGTTTTCAAACCCTAATATATCAAAAAAAGAATTATTTATTCCAACACGTAGAGCACAACACATACAGCATATGTTACAAAATAGAGCTCAAATTAACAGTAATAATATAAGATACAAGTCTGAGTAGTTTATATACAATAAAAAACTTAATAACTAAAGAAAAAATAAGGAATTACCCAATAGAAATAAGCGTAAAACCACAAAAACTAGTTTCAATGGATTAGAATCTCCAAACCAATTTTTAACTAAGCTTAATTCATTCCCAAAGATTGAGGAAGTTTGAGGGAAAATGAGGAGAAGTAAAGAAATCTCAGAAAGAAGAGCTATATAAGGAGGCACCGACTACCGATAAATCTGTCAAAGTGAACAATTTATCAGCAGTGGAAGATTTATCAATGTATTGGTAGATTTATCGACCACCTATTTATCAGTCACTCGGCTAATAAATCGGCCCCATCGGCCCTTTTCTTACAATTTTTCAAAAAGTTTTAAAACAAATAGTAAATTGAAATAAAGTCTGATTTCGACAATCCATATATGTGATCTTCATGTAAATGATATTCCAGACTTAACAGAATCAATGAAGAGGCAATTTAAGATCTTATTAAGTAGTTAAGGCATGAAAAATCTATAACTATAGAGGAATTAAATTATAAAAATGCCAAGGATTTTCCAACCTACCGATCCCAGCAAGTCACAAATGACTTGAGGAAATTACAAGACTCTAAATGTAGAGAAATCATAGGAATCACGAAAATGGACCCAAGGGACATTATAAGGGTTGTCATAGAAGTCCTACATACCTTAACCTTTGAGAAGATCTTTAATTTGAAGGGAGAAGTTTCAAGATTAGAGTTCTTGAAGAATATTGATTTATTTCTAGAGAATCCTTGAATTTGAAGGGTCTTGTTAGGAGTTTGATTGTAGGGGTTACAATCTATAAGCATTTCTTAGAATTTGATTGAGGGACTTACTTTGATGGTGGAGAATGAGTAGATGAGAGAAAATTATCTAGGATTCAAGAGTATAAAAAAGAGTAGGAAAATGGGAGAAAACCCCAAAATAAACCCCTCCTGACGGCCTATGTGCAGCCACACATGGGTTCGCATACCGGGGTAGTAAGATTTTTCATGTACGAAGGATCTGACACTGAAATGTGGACTGCACATGCCCATGTTTGGCGGCTGCAAAAATCCGACTTTACTAAAATGGCCATAATATTTTACTCTGAATTCAAAATGATGAACTAGACTCAAAAACCTTTATTTAGATAGGTTATGGGACACACAAATCTTCATAATTTAGGAGTTATTGTCATTTGAATTCAAACCCTAGTTGAGCCTATACAAAAATAAGGCCAGTAAGGAAACTTTGAATATAACTTAGTGTTTCAAGTTCCTTAAAGCATTGGACCACATCCAAAATTCTTAGTGTACTTGAGTAAGGGTCATTAATAATTAATTTCAAGTAATATCTTATGGTCTTGGATCTAATCACATACATATAATGTTCTAAGTCCTAGCCGAAATGTCCGGGGTTTTATAATATATCCCCCTTGGGATTATTCATCGTCGTGTGATAGATAAAGCTAGACTATAGCATGAATGGTATCATTCTAAACTTATTCATTAAATCTTTGATTTAAGAAACTGAACTATCACATACTATAAGTTAGAATCACACTTGATCATACTTGGCACGAACATAATCAATAGGTGATAAACTTATGCATAACTTATTACCTTGGAGTTCATCATAGGGAGAAGCAAAAATATGAGGATATTTGGACTTCATTGCTTTTTCATTCTCCCATGTAGTTTCTTTAACCTTTTGATTTCTCCACAATACTTTAACTGATGTTATCTCTTTCATCCTTAACTTGCGAACTTCGAGATCTAACATCTCAACAGAATCTTTTCATATGACAAGATATATATGCTCCTCACTCTTTTGATGGGGACCACAATAGATGGATCACCAACACATTTCTTGAGCATGGATACACGAAACACCAGATGTACCCCTTCTAATTATGGAGGTAGTTCCAATTCATAAGCCACCTTCCCAATCTTATCAAAAACTCGATAACGACCTATGTAACGAGGACTAAGCTTTCCTTTCCTGTCAAAATGCATAAGCCCTTTCATAAGACAAACCTTTAGCAACCAATATCAACCTGAAAATCCAAATCTCTGCACCTAACATCAGAATATGACTTTTGTCGGCTCTAGAAGTCTTTAATTTCTCTCAACATAACTTATTCCATGGCTTGATGAACTAAGTCCAGACCTATAAAAGTAGCCTCACCCACCTCAAACCAACCAATTGGATACCTATATCTCCTTTTATAAAGTTTCTCAATTGGGGCCATTTGAATACTAGAATGGAAGCTATTATTGTAGGAAAATTCAATCAGAGGCAAATGTTCATCCTAATTACCTTTAAAGTTTATGGTATATGATTTCAGCATATCCTCGAGTGTATGAATGGTGCACTCATCCTGACCATCAGCATTAGGATGGAATGTTGTAGTAAGCTTCATCTTGGTACCCATACCTTTCTGAGAAGATCTCCAGAACTGAGATGTAAACAGCGTGACTCTGTCTAAAATAATGGACAAAAGGACCCTATGAAGTCAAAGTGTCTCTTTAATATATAACAAGGCATAATCCTCTACTAAATAATTAGCCTTGATAGGTAGGAAGTGAGCAGACTTGATCATTTGATCAACTATCACCCATATCAAATCATGATGACAACGAGTATGAAGAAACCCTATAATAAAATCAATATTTATTATCTCCCACTTCCATATAGGGAAGCTAATATTTGAGACTTTCCACCAGTCCTTTGATGTTTAATCTTTACTTACTGGCAGTAAGATATTTTTCTATAAAATTTGCGATGTCTTTCTTAATCTCATTCCACCAATACACCTTTCTTAATTATGAATACATCTTAGTGGATCCAGGATGTATTGAGTATCTTATGCTATAAGCCTCAGCCAATATTCTCTCATTTAACCCATCAACATTAGGAGCACAAGGGTTTACCCACAGAAAAGATTGTTAAGACTCTCACTTTCTTTTCAAATCAAAGAAATAAGAGCCTTTTTGGTTTCATTTGGCTCCTTTATGGAGATAAGTCAATTTATAGATCTAAGATATGAACAAAATTTAGGAAAAAATAAATTCTACCCATAACATCTATGTCAGTTTTTTGTCTGATTTACCATAAGGAAAGGGCTGGGCAAAACCTAAACCTATGCTAGAGAGATAGATGTCCATACACTAATAAGGGATGTATGGATTCTCAAGAAGAGAAATGTCGTGGGGGTCCCCCCATCCCTGGACCTACCGGATCTCACGAGTGAATCGAAAGTTGGATCTGACCTCTCTACCACTAAGCTACTGAGGAACAACAGGAGATTCAATCTGTAGAGTGTTTCGTGCGTTAGTTGGGCCCTTGATCCTCGTAGACCAAGGGGAATACTCATTGTTTACTACATGAACTACCAAGGTATCTAATCATCGTTCGCTCCTGAGATGATAAATGTTTTTTACCATAAGCAAATTTCCCCTTTCTTTATTTTACAGATATGAATTTTATCAAATTTTAGCGATCAATAATAATAATAATACCCGCAATAAACGAATACTTTTGTCTGTAAATACTATATATTTAATTCTATCTAATGATTTATTTTGAATAGCAAAGGGAGATTAATCAAGTCTGACAATGGGTGGTTTTCTAACTAGTATGGGTCATACATAGATGGTACTTGGATTCAGTAGCTCCAAAATATATAAGTATTTAATATTTATGATTAAATTTATTAAAATTGACTAACCACTTCTTATTCTATACAGAGGAATCCTATCTAATTCATTAATTTGGGGGAAGATAATGAAATTTTTATTTGGAAGGCTGCAATTTCTAACTGTCGCGGTTTTTACTCCTACTAATAGTTTAACACATTTGTTGTTGTTACTATAGGGTCCTAAACCACAAGGAGATTTTACTCGGTGTCAAAAAGGGGGTCTATGGACTTTTTTTTCTCTCCATGGA
>JBDJHY010189609.1:0-11881 GCA_039654485.1 Withania somnifera
ACCCGAAATCCTGTTATGTGATTAGCTAGCATTATCTGTCTATGTGACCATTGGTTGACTCTTGAAATGCTAGTTTTTCCCTGATTGCCTTATTTGCTTCTGTGACCAATATTCTTGTATTCTTTTATTCACTAGATGTTATTATTGTTATATGCTCAGTGGGTCCTCGAAACCTACTGAGTACAGGTTGCTTTGGCAGCTTGTACTTATACTACACTTGCACTTGTGCAGATCCGAGTACAGGTCCTCAATCGTGATTCAGCTTGCTGATCGTTTGTTTCTCCCCAAATCAGAGTTTCAGGGTGAGCTTGGCGTGCAGCTCGATCCTGTTTCTCTTCAGCTTTACATTTTGATTATCTCCATTGTATTTCGGAGACCTTTGGATGTTGTATAGTTTCCATCCTTGTTGATCTATATTTGTGGTTCGTTTGACTTTGACATCGGGTCTTGGGTGTATTCTGCAATTCCTTATTACTTTTACTATGTCTTTTCATATTCTTCCGCATTAATTATAGTAGTCCTCCGCTTCGGCTACGGACTACGTGGTTTGGTTCTCCTACTGGTGGTATAGTAGGTGCCATCATGATTTGAGAAATCGGGTCGTGACATCTTTGAGTTAGGATAATTTCTTTGTTACCTAACAAATAGAGTAACTCCAATGGTATTTGGATTTGAGTGAGGTTTTGTTGCAGGATGTTAAAACACCATCTTGAGAATGGGTTAGCATAGTGTGTTAGAGTAAAGGGTGTGGTTGTGCATATATCTTGTCCTCGATAAGGGTTCTATAGTGTTCATTAAATAATTTAGTGGTAAAAGGTTAGGATTGATGTATTAACCTTTGTAGTATGAGTGGTTCATCGAAGACTAGGAGGTGTGTTGTGTTCGAGCTTCATTTAGTTGTCCCAGGATAGTTACTTGTAGATGATTATAAAACTAGATGGTAGACAAAAATTGCAACTGTCTAGAGGGTTCGACGATTGTGTTATGAGGTTCTGGGAGGCAGGGGATGTATCATTGAGCATTATGTGAGACCACTTCTTTTAAAATCTACTCATGTTGTGTAGAATTCAGGTTTAGTCATGGTTTTGTGGGTTTCTATAGTGTGATGAGAATTTGCATCTAATTGGCAGATGTTTGGAGTTATTATAGGCTATTTTGCCAGTGCTATTGGTTTAGAGAATAATTAATTCGGGTACTGTCATTGTAGTTTTTGCTAGATCTTTTCACTTCTATTAGGCTATCTTTTCGTTTTGAGTATACCATTGCTTTGGCTTCCAAGAGTCGATCCAGCGGTGCATATTTTTGGTTGTTATGGTATCAGCTTAGGATGTTGAAGTTTCAAGTAGGCTGCATAATATTATGGAGTAGTTTGGAGGGTTATGTGATGAGAATTTGCATCTAATTGGCAGATGTTTAGAGTTATTATAGTTTATTTACCCAGTGCTAGAGGTTCAGAGAATAATTACTTCAGGTAGTATCATTGTAGTTTTTGCTAGATCTTTTCACTTTTATGGGGCTATCTTTTCTCGCAGTTTTGATTATTCCATTGGTTTGGCTTCCAAGAGTCGATCCAGCGATGTATACTTTTGGTTGTTATGGTATTAGTTTAGGATGTTGAAGTTTCAAGTAGGCTACAGAGTATTATGGAGTAGTTTGGAGCCAAGCCAGATGTGATAGCATAGTGGATACTTATTGGGTATTCAGATTGTAAAGTTCGAATTGGAATCTAGGAACATTATAGATATTCAGTAGTGTAGCATGGATGTGGCATGACTGGACTATGACTATCGGGGTTGTTAAGTAGTTGGGACTATGACTAGCGGGGTTGTTAAGTAGTTGGGAGGATTAGTTTTGGATTTACAGACTTATAGACTGGGTCATTTCTACAGTCTTTATATGGTGTCTTTCTCAGTTTCATCTCTGATCACATTGAGGTATTGTACTGGTGAATTTTGGGGTGTTCTGCAAGACAGTGGTCTAATTCGATTTTAGGTCATAACATTGAAAGATATTGTGATCCTTCCAAGGTGATCGACTGAGGGAAGTTGAATTTGATCTTCAGTTGGTTTGTGGTTGGTTTTTTTACATATTTTTCCTGTTAATAAAGCCACCATGGATGCCTGTGTAGGATTTTTTCTCCTTAGTAGGGGTCTTCTTATTAATTTCTCCTTACTCAATTTTGATTTTCAGGGACGAAAGTCTTTTTAAGTAGTGGATTTTGTAATGACCCTTACGACCATTCGAGTGCATGTCATATTTTCTTTTGTTCTAGATCATTCTAGAACCTTTCCTAGGTCATTTATAACCTACAGAGATTGGTAGTTCGGTTCCCTAGTGGTTTGGTTGAGAATTATCTCAAAATCCCTATTTTAGAGCATAGTCTTATTGGCTTTAGTCAACATTCCTTCAAGATAATATCATAATCAAGTTCTGACAGTTCTGTTAGCTCCTTGACATGGATTTTTGTCTAGGTGGAGCCTTGTTCTGTGTACAGGAGCATTTTATGCAAGTTTAACCCATTTTGTGAGTTTTTAGTTTGCCGACATTGAATGTTTGACTCTGGTCAACATTCGATGATTATTCGGGGTGTCAGATTGTAGACCTGATTTTATTCATCAACTCTGTAATTCCTACTTTGGGTTACAAAGAGTGTTGGTTATATTCCTGAGCCATCTGTTGCAATTTTGAGGTATTGGGTGGATTTTTTGTGTTTTAGGCCTAAGAATTGAGTTGGTAAACATTTCTCCAAAAGACCTTGTATAAAAAATTTGACTACGTCGTTAAGTTTGGAATGTTATTTTAGGTGTGTGTGCATATCTTGTATGTGTTTATCGGACTTCAAACCATTTCCCAGTTGTGTTTGGAGCCTTTTGCTATTGCTAGTTTTTTTAGCAGTTATAGCTGCTAGTGCAACGTTCTTTTATTCTTCGCGATCTTGAAAATCTTTATGTTCTTTTACTATGATTGTGATGTCTTTTAATACAATCGCGACCGTCCCCCAATACTCTTCACGATCGCCGGCCTCATCGTCTCGATCGCGATGACCAATATCCTCCTTCTTTGCAATTGTGACCCACTGTCATGTGATCATGAAGGTATGTTCCTTAACTGTATATAGTTCTCATTTCCTCTATTTTTCAGTATGAATTCAAAAACTTTCTCACTTTAATCTCTCTTAAAACTTGATTAAATAATGGGAAATAATAGTAGGAAATAGGGGAGTTGATCTTTGGTATGTAGTTCAGGTTTCCATCATTGTAGGTGAGTTTGTCTTTCTTAAACCTCCTTAAGAATGGTCCACCATTGATGGAATCTTGATCAAGCTTTGTATTCCTTGTGGATTCCTCTATTTCCAGTTGATTCTAGTTGGTATTTGAGGGCATTGATCTTGGTTTTCTAGGTGATTGAGTTTTCATTTTTTTTTAGGCACGTAAACCTTCAATATTTAGTTGTAAAGCTTTACAATGTGTTACTTTTTATTTAACTTCTTCTCCAAGAATTCTGAATCCCTTCATGCATTCATATTGTGCTCATATTTCAAGAATGAGTTCTTAGTGATGCTAGGATCTCTGTGATGTAGTTTGTTTTCGGGTCCAATTAGTGAGTTCCGCGGATCCATTTTAGGCTCAATTTTTAGCTTAGTATAGAAGTTAGTATAGTTAATATTGTTGGACTCATATTGACATGTAGATTCATATGTCAGTTTTTAAGCTATTCAAGGCAGTTTTTACCAGTCGAACTAATCATTGTGAACTTTAGTACACTATTTTCTGAACATCAGGTTGGTTTCTTGGGTCTGAATTTGGGTATATAGATTGTGTAAATACGCTAAATAGAATCATTAGGATGGGAATTCTAGGTTGATACCATGATCTTTGATTGCTTCGTTAATTCTACTCCAATTATCTCTCAGTCGGCACTTGGTGTAATACGATGCCTTGATCTAGTATTGGCCTTGTGTTTTCCATAGGGTTACTCTAGAAGTAGTAAAACATTGATATGTGGGGTGGCTTTTGGGTTTTTCTCTCAGTTTTGGGTTGTTGTCTTGTGCTGGTAGCTGTAGCTTAGTTAGGCCTATCCAGGGCATTGGTTAGTTGTAGATATTGCCTGTGTTGCAACATTTACACTACGCGAGAGTTGTGATGCTTACCTTTTGAGAGTCTTTTTGAGGGCCGGGAGTCCATTATCACTTCTTTCTAACACAATTTTCCCTTAGGGGCTGATTTTTTTTATTATTAGAATAAAATGGGTAAAAACAGAATGAAATGGGACTTTCTGATAGTTATAATATCTCAGGCTCTTCTACTTGTTTTAGACTTGACCGCATGCCGAATACCCGGTACTAACTTTTTCACTTATTGTAGTCCAGGTTTCACACCTTGGCATAGAGTATTATTATTTACTCCTTATGTTATCATTTGAGACTGACTTTATTCGGTAATGAGTACATCCTTTTTCATAATTACTTCGCTCTTACTTATTTGGGACCTTGTTTCCCCCGAGATATTGAGGCATCAGATGCCCTGAGTTTTCAAGATTATGGAATGGTGATACTATTATGAAGAGGCATTGGATGCTATCTCCCTAAGGTATCGTGAAATCTATATGTGATGATAATATTACACTAGAGGTTTGTATGTTGTTGGCACACATTCATGGACCCTGTCAATATAGGGACAGATACGCCGGATGAGTGGTCTGCGGTGGAATAGAGGCATTAGGGGGAAGCCTTTTCATGGGACCTGCCTTCTGGGCCTAAGGGTACAATAGGAGGAGTGTATATAAGAAATGTTGCATTATTTTGTTTGTGTTACTTTACTGCACTTCTTTTCTTCATTGTACCACTGCTAGTATGTGGATGCTGATGGGTGACTATGTTTTAGGTGTACTCATACCCTCAAATGGTTTATATTTGTTTTGTTCCAACCTATATCATTCCTAGATATATTTTTAGTGTTAGTGTGACTTTACTTATGGGCCAATTGTGTTATCTGGGTTATTTATGCATCTTATAACTTGGCTGCGTCCTTCTCCCCTTGGTATATTGAGGTTACTGCTATAACGGCCGATCCCTCTTGGTATCAGTTTCTTTCGTTTTTATCTTATCCTTTTATTAATTATTTTTGTATTCCTACTAGGACCCCATGAACGTCCTTCTCTTCCTACTTATGATCCTTCTATGTGGTTTTATCTAGCTATATTTCTACACTATCTGTTTCCTTGCTTCTATCCGAGTAGCTAGCATCCTATGTTGGATTATTTTCTTTCTATTCCTATTATTTACCACTCCTATGTTTTTTATGTTCCAAGTGGACCCTTGAAGCCTACTAGTGCTTTTTCTTTAGCAACTTGTACTCATATACATGTCTGTGTTTTCCAGGATAAATAGTTCTTGTTGTTGACGTTGCTGATCATGCTAGTTAGCAGACTTTAGAGGCATAAGGTGAGTTCCTGCCGTTCAAAGTTACTAGCATCTCCTCGTTTTATTTGCCTCTTTTGTATTCCATAGACAAATGTATTATTATACTTTAGTATAGTTATATTCTGTACTTTGTAGCAGCTGATGTATACATTGATACCAGGACTTGGGAAGGTTTCTGACTGTCTGATATTATGTTGTCTTCATTATTCCATTTTCTCCATTGTTATTATTGCGTTACTATACTTGTGCGTAGCTTACTTGCTGTTGTAACCCATCGCCTATTGATCTAGGCTACATTGTTGGTTCTTCTACAAGTGGGATAACAGGTGCGATCATGATCTAAGAAATTGTGTCGTGAAACAAAAAGATGTTAACTTTGTGTTTCCTAAAAATCATTATATTTGTTGCATGAGTCACCTCAGAGAAAATACTCGAAACTATTTGACAAAGGTAAAATCATCCACCACTTTAATAATGCAGCAGAAGTGCATACCAAAGATGAGTTCTATGATCACTTTCATCACATAAGAGATATGGTTCCAAGCGCCACCGAACACCTTCAACGCATTGGATTTAACAGATGGAGGAGGGCATTCTTGCTAGAAAACAATACTATAATTGCTGACTTTGAACAATTTCCTAATTACTAATATTTTTTGGCAACCTCTAAAAAATATTAAGCATTTGCTGAATAATTTCAGCAATTGCTGAAAATGTAAGAAGCATATTGCTTAAAAGGTCTCAGAATTGCTGAAAAATTCTCAACAATTGCTGAAAATATCGGGCAATTACTGTATATTTTTCAGCAACTGTTGCATATTTTCAGCAACTACTTTTATATCATTAATATTTTTTTGGTTTTCTTTTTTATAGGTTCCAAATTATGACAAAAATCATTGCTAAGTCAATTAACTTCATGTTTCTCGATGAAAGAGAGAATTTCATTAGTGCTCTTTTTGATGAAATAAGCAAGAGATTTGGAGAAAAATTCATCAGAGGTGCGGTGCACTGAGCTCCTCAATTCATCAACCTTGTTTCTCCTATCCAAAAGAAACAGAGTTTCTTGAGAATGTTAAGTTAGGGAAAAAGCTATTGGTTCATCAAACTTCCAACTACAGTTTCATTATCATTGGTGTCGACGTAGTTGCAAGGGTCAATTTTCTTTCCACATCATGCAGTTGTAGAAGATTTGACATTGACAAAATATGTTCCTCACATGCTATGGCAGTGCTCTGCTGCCAATATGGTGATGATTTTGGAAGATGTATTTATGGGTACTCATATCAATATTTCTTAGTATATTCATACCTTTTAGTAAACACGGATAAAATTAAACCTATGACAGCAAAAAATGATCGTATGATCTATCTGCGGTTTATTAAGAAACTAACTAGTGCAATTTATTTGTCAGATTCAACAATTTTTGAGTAAGTGCTTAAGTTGTAACTTAAAATAGATTCAACAATTGCTGAAGCTGTTTCTTATATTTTTTGCAGTTGCTGAACATGTCTCAGCAATCGGTGAATTTATTTTCAGCTATAACTTAAGCAATTCCAAGCAATTTGGCATCAATAAAAAAGAAAAGGAGACAAAAATCAAGAAAAGTAAGTAATTATAACATAATATAACATATGTACATCATAACAACAATATTAGAAAAACGTCATAACAACAACTTTAAAAAACCATCGTATGAACTTTGGAAACATCCCAAACCACACACCCCATGTCTCGTTTACCACTCCCACTCACTCACTCCTACTTTTGTTCTTTTTTTCTAGCATTCTTCATTCCTTTTATCACAACCTTAGCCGATAAAAGTAAGGGTTTAATGGCCTCATTTTTCTTAAGAGTATAAGTTAATGATATATGTATCTCTTCTATCTCATCAGAAGGAATAAAAGTAGATGGAGTAGATGACAAGAATGCAATTATGGAGGGCTCAATAGGAACCCTAACCCTAGTAACTCCAGTAGGATCAATATACCCCATCCTCTTTAAATTTTCCTTATCATAAGAATAATTAAAACCAAGGGACTGTACATCAACGTGGTCAACTTAAAAGATATTAAGAATATGGGTGATTATAATTCCATAGAAAATAACTTGGAATTTTGCATTGATGTCAATCATGTGATTAATGATTAGAGAATACAAGTCAAAGAGACACTTGGTAATCAAGGAATATGTTAAGAGAATCTCTTTAAAAGTGAGAAAAGGAGGAGTTTTTGCACTATACATGAGAGCCATGGAAATAAAAATAAAAATTGAATAAAATAGGATTTAACTCAAAAGCCCGTAGAAAGCATCAAAGATTGTTGTACTTTTTACTCTCTTCAACCTTTTCCTTTTGGAGAAAACTTAATAAATACTTGAGCATTAGATTGTAACTTACACGACCTCTAGGATATGAAAAAAAGGCCTTTCAATTGGGCGAGAGATGAACCCAATCTGCATGAGCATTTGTGATTTTATGTGTTTCACACAAAATATTATGCACAAAAAAAGAAAGCACACTGTCTTTTTCATGTCTCTCAAGACATCATTTTCATAGAGAAACTAAAATATATCCTTGCTACTGGATTTCCTCCTCATGGCCTCTTTAATTATTCTCTCCTAACAATAACTCCTTTTACTCGTGTTGATCTGGTGTCCTCCTATTTTAGTAAATAACTCCTCAAGCTGGTCATAATTACAAGCTCCGTCATGCAAAAATAAACTGTCATACTACAAAAGTTTATCGAGACCTCATCACCACAATCAGAAACAATCCGGTATAGAATTTCATACACTAACCTCACATGAAAATTCCTCTTGTCATCAAGCAGGTTTAGGTAACTTCCAAAAATAGATCTGTTAAATGAATTTTCTAAGTCTTAGTTCTCTAAGATTTTCTTAAATATAGGTAAATCATGTGCAACACCAACCTTGGTAATAATACTACACTTTAAAATTAGGTACTCATCCATCATAGTCATACCCATAATGAAATATCTAATAGGTTTGGGATTGACTAGTGAGGTGGTACCTTCACTGGGACGTACTGGAGAGGACTGCTCCTCCTACAAGATAGGTGTAGATGCATCATGCCGGTGCTTATATAATTGTCGTCGGGACTATTTTTATTATTCTAACAATTTATTATGTGCTTAGAGCATTTTTATTTCTTCCCCATGTCATTTGTAACTTTTTTAGTTTGATAGGTTAGTTCCCTGGAAGTTCTACGTCTTAACTTCCTTTAAATATTATTACTTCTGGACCTACTCAACTAATATGATCCTGAATCTCCTTTTCTTTAATACCGTGTCAACTACATAAAGATTCCATATATGGATTGTCGAAATTTGGTCTTAATTATTCATATCGAAGCTGTCTAGGGACCAAAGGGTCGTGATTGCATAGCCTAGGCCCATTGTGCATCACAATCGTGTAGGCCATGTTCATTACTCATCACGATTGCGTGGCAGCAGAATGCGATCATGTAGGCAGAGAAAATCAAGGCTTATGATTGGATAGAAGACCTGGTATTCTTATAGAATGTTTTTTCTTATCTTATTCGATCATTTACTCTAAATTTTTATATTTTCTAGTGGAAAACTAGTTCAATTAAGATTAATTACGATCCTAATTTGAAGTTTTCTCCATGAAATTATATCCTAATTGTTCTACGATCGTTTCTACTATGTAATATTTTTTTTATATTGTAATAGAGTTTCCATGTTAAATAAAGTTTCCAGGGCTTGTATCTTTATTTCTACATGAGTTTAAGCCTTAATTTGTACTATAAGATGGATGAGCTGTGATCTATATGTTTTTATAACTATTTTAGTTTTTTGAGTTATTACCCATTTTTAGTTTTGAATTTCGACCCCAGTATTTATATAGTAATATGAGTCTTGTTTTACTCCTCTTGACTCATAGAATATGTTTTTGCTAGATTTGTGCGATGTTTAGCTCGATCATGATTCTCTACTAATTCCAGCACGTCTTAAAATTTTTTTGCTGGCACCAGGTATGCAATGGTCTATATTCTTCAGACTATATATTAGCATGGTCTATGTATGGAAAAGATCCATCTCGGGGTTGGGATTAATAGTTGGGCCTCTATAGGCTTATTCTTCCAGCCTATAGCCTGCATAGATGGTTTATAACTTTGTTACTTACCTAGGGGTATGTTTTCCTACCTGTGTGTTATACTCTGACTCTGGAATGTAGTGTCCTTAGGGAGGAGTATCACCTTTAGTGCATATGGTTCGTACACTAACTATGGAATGTAGACTAGTTGGGTGGGATTATACTAGTAATTAGAGCTTAATAGGTATCCCCTGATTTAGGTTTGTGGCTATAGAGTCGATCTTGGTAGGCTGATATTTTTCTACTTGAGACGTTATGTATGATTAGGGAATGTGTGGCCCTCTAGGACGTAGATAGTTGGATACGACTTTACTGGATACTTAGCAGCTCTATATAATGATATTGTACCTATTCGGGTACGACAATGTTGGATAATTGGCTGCCTTGTGTGGTAACATTATACCTAGCAAGGTATGACTATGCTAGATAGTTTGTTTCCTTGTGTGATGGCATTGTACAAAGCTCTATACGACTTTTCTAGGTACTTAGCATCCTGCATTATGATATCATTCCCTATCCCAATGCAATCTTAGGAGTGAGTTATATTTAATTGAGCTGTGATAGCTCTATATTTTCCCATGTATTGGTGTGTACTTGGTCCTTAACGGATGCCCTCTTGGAAGTTGTGGCACCTATAGTGTGATCATTGTGGCTCAGTACTGTAGCTGGGCTAGGAGAGGATGGACCTCACTACTGGGGCTGATCAGCCATCCTATAGATTCTTGTTAGCAACCTTAGACCAGTTGGGACTATTGATTGGCTCTGTGTTTCGAGCACACATTAATAGCTTAAAATGTAACTAAATTTTGATAAAGTAATTACAAGAAATTGATTTACTATATTTTTTATGTATCCAGGACTACGATGAAAGTATGGACCTATTTTGTCTCACCACCTGACAATTTTTCTCACTAGCAATAGAATTTTTGTGTATTGCCTACTTGGTAGTAGTTCGAAATCCACTACACTCTAGATTTGCCTATTTAGATGGATTTTATTTCCATTGAGATATGACATATAAGTTGATTATGAGATATGGCATCTTTGCCTTGACTACTATACCGTTGGTGGGTTGGTTACAAGGTTTGCATGCGGGTCCGACTCCCTCCACGGGCCTTGCTGGTCTGGGTCGCGAAAGCATAAGGCATAATGCATATTCTGAGGGAGGGATATACAAGGGAGTAATGGCATATGGTTCTAGTCCTTTGTGGGTCCCTCTTGATTTAGGAGTATCTTGGTGAAAGAGCATGTTGGTAATTATTTACGTGGTATGTGGTTCAAGTCCTCCTTGGGTCCCTCTTGATTCGGGAGTATCCCAGAGAGGGATCATATTGGAACTTAATTACATGTTATGTGATTTTAGTCCTCTGTGGGTCCTTCTTGATTCTAGAGTATCCCATAAAAGGAGCACGCTCACACTTAGTTACTTTTCCAGCAACGTTTACGTTGTATCCCTGCTCGCTAAATTATACCATTTGGAACTTACGGGAAGAGTACCTGTTGGGTTACTTAGTTTTCTGGTTGTAACTACTACTAATATGGGATGTCGGCTGAGTTGGTCTTCTAGTGACCTTGTTGTTCCTTTCTGTCTCTCGTAGGTACTATTCGTACACTTGTTGTATTTAACATTATTTTGGCTTATTGTTAGTTTTTTGATTCTCTTATATGTCCCTTGTTTGTGTTGGTTACATTAAAGGTCCAAGTACCTGTTGCATTTGGTCGTGATATTCTTGTGGCCTAGGGTTTAGGTATCACACTGTTATAGTGGCTTCCCTTTGTATTTGTTAGCTGATATTGTACACACACTGATACTTGAACCTATAAAGTACTTATTAGTTATTACTGTAACTTACCCCGTTCCCATTACATATTATACACCATTGCCTATCTTCTCTTGATCTCTTTATACCTTGCTTATGCATACTTTTGTTCGATGGGCCTATGATGCCTACTAGGTACCCATTGTTTTTAGTGCTCATGCTACATTTTTGCATTTTTTTTTTTTGACGTAGGTTTTAGTAGGAGTCATCAGGATGTACACGATCATACAGGCTAGTTTGGTGTTGTTTTTAGAGATATTATGATCAGTCAACATTTATTCTTGTTGGTCCTCTTTCTATCTCTACAACCATTCTACTTGGAGTCTAGATAGCTATTTGTTATTTTTCCCCATTGTGGGTTGTATTTGGTACTTTTCTGTATATAGATGCTCAAAAGTCACGATACCAAGTTCTAGGGAGTAATGTTCAATTGTGTATTTTTTTTGTTTTGTTTCTATTACTTCTCTTCATCTCCCTTCTCTTTTCTTTTGGTCCTTGGTACTGG
>JBDJHY010189619.1:0-11881 GCA_039654485.1 Withania somnifera
AAAAAATAAAATGGGGGGGGGGGGAAGGGGTAATGGAATAAATTGAGTCAGTCATTGAGTTGCTAAACTATACCCTACCAGCAACTAAACCTTCATTACAGAATAAACAAAATCTTGAAGTGATTCAGGTTAACCTCCTAAAAATGAAGTTATAGTTGATAAGGGCAAACCTATGACTATTGTATTCATCATTAGATTTCCATTTGAGCATGAGCGAATACTTTCCCATTCCCATGATGAATTAATCTCTCTGTATGTGCGGGACTTCTTTGGTGAGAGAAAGTAGTTTCTTAAATTGATTGTAAATATGTTACTATAGTAATTTCAATTGACACAAGCCTTGCAAGAGGTCTTTCAATTCTTTGCTCAAAAGTTCAGTTAATAAACAAAAAAAGTTAGCCAATATGATGTAATGTCAACTGATTGATTATGTTGACTTGAATTCTGTATGGGTGTTTTAAGTTTTTAATATTTGTGTGCATTTTTTGTTGAGGACAAGCAAACATTCTAGGTTAAGGATGTTGATGTGACAACATTTTACGTTATATATTGTACTTAAAACTATGAAAAATGCATGTTCTTGAGTAACTTTTGTATGATTTGATGTGTTTTATATGAATTTGCAAGTAAAGTTTAATTCTATAACTATGGAGCAAAATATAGGAAAATGTGAAGTTTTGAAGATATTTGGGACAGTTCGTCCAACCCTGGACAGCTTACCAAGTTGTGCCGTCCAGGAGAAAATCAATTGTTTAAGGAAGGCTTCTATCGTCCAGCAATGGACGGTTTATCTGAGCTTGGATGAACCGTCCAAATTTATGAGTAGGAAGAGATGAAGGATTGGACGAACCATCCAACCTTGGGTGGCTCATCCAATGGGTCTCTTCAAAGTAAAGATCAACTGGATAAGAGAAGAATCAGACGAAAGAACAGATAAATCGTCTAAGGACAGACGAACCATCTGATGAGCCGCCCAAAAATAAATGGTAATTACTCCCAAGTTTTGAATATTAAACGTATACCCATACACTATAAATATTTGTATTAGGTTATTTTGTGAGGGAGGTTTTTTTCATAACACATTTTTCATAAGATAGTTCATACTATTGTCCGCATTATTTTCTCTTCTATAGACACACAAGTTTGAGAGTTTTGTTACCATTGTTTATTATCTACAATCAGTTTGAAGAATATTTTCTCGGTATAATGCCTATTAAGTTTCCTTTTTGCTGTTGTATTTTCAAAATCATGAGTAGCTAAACCCAAACTCTAGGTTTGGGGGATCCATGGATAAAACAAAACCAGGGTTATAACTATAACATGGTTCTTCTATCTGACTAAGTTTATGAACACATAATCTCTATAATTCAATGGATTTTTAGTGGTTGCAAACACCACAACATGCCTAGGTTTAACTAGTACTAACTCTGTGATTAAAACTAGGAGATAAGATTATGCTAAGGAATTCGAGGCATTAACCCTCATCTAATGATTATTGTTGTAACAAGAACATTTATCTTGAGTTATTATGATTGAAAAATTGCACTCTTTTACATCCTGAAAAGGTGTAAAAGATATTTATCTAGGATCATAGGTTTAAAAACACGTAGATAAATAGCATTGTTACTATAAATATTTTGCACTTAGGAAACATTGCAAGACCATTTCTGTTTATAATCCAAAAATTTGCTGGAACCATGGTACCATAATCCTATGTTTTCTCATTACTTGGTTACAACATATATCAATTGATATTTAAATTCAATTGGTAAGAACACCGTGTTAACAAACAATCATCTTATTTACTTTTATCTTTTTAAAAAATAACTACTAAGTGACTAAATATTGTCATTAGGCTTAAATTCAAAAACATATTCCCTGTGGGATCGATCCCAACCTTGTTGGGTTCTATATTTAACTAATGACCGTTTATACTTTGCTTGGAGGTGTAATTTGAGTGTTATCAGCTACATATAGGGAGCTCGAACACTCTTTAGTGAATTTTAATCCTTTCACTCCTTGTGGGTACGACTTCAAACCACGTTTGGAAATATTTATCTTGTCAACGATTGAGTACTTTAATTGTACATTTAGGCATTATCAATTTTGGCGCCATTTTCGGGGAGTGAAGAGTTTAAGTTCACTTTCATAGTGTTAGTCATCACTTTGGTTCGCAAGTTGATTGAATTTTAGTTTATTTATTCTTTTTGAATTCTACAGGCCCTGATATGAATCGAAGTAGCCTAGCTAGTTAGTCCAAATATTGGAATGGACCTAAGGGGACGATGATGGTTTACTTGACATAAGTTGGCTAGTGCCATCCTCCTTTCTTATATAGAAGGAAACGTAGTTTTCCATGTATCAAGCACCATACTCAGTCTTATACAAATGAAGGGGCTATTCGGTGGCCTTCCATATGAAGACGGTCCTGCACACTTAAAGAGTTTTTTTTAAGTGTGTACCCCCTTCATCATTGCCAATATATCCCAAGAGTCACTAAGATTATGGTTTTTTCGTTCACTTTAACCGGAGAAGCCTCACTAAGGTTTGGGGACCTTCCTCGTTAGTTGAAAGATGTGTTCCTTGCAAGTTTTTCCCTCCTAGATGATCCAACTTCGGGATGAAATTACTAATTTTTGGCAAAAACATGAAGAGCCATTGCATGGACATGGCCCTGGTTTAATAAAGTCATTGCAATATGTCCTACTCATGACTTGCTTGAAAAAGTACTTCTCTAAACATTCTATTAGATATCTATTCCCTTCACAAGAATATTATCGATAGCTTAGTCCGAGGATTAATGGCGAACTCAACCTTTGGATGGCCACTCTTCTCCTTAATGAAATGACAACTAATAATAGACTATGGCGTACTCGGGATGCCTAGGTGGAAATAGGTGCTCCCTCCTCATCTACGGCAGCAACAATGCTAGGAGAGAAGAATAAATAGATGAGTATATGGACAAGGTGATCATGCAAGTCGACCTCCTCACTAAGCTATTCATGGGTGGCCCAACAAAATTATGAATGTCACAAATAGAAATGAAGTAAGTTTAAAAGAAGAAAAAGAAGAATTTGCAGCCTTTTATGATGAAGAGGTATAATCCTAACTGGAAGAAAGATGTGTTCTCGACAAGCCTATCAAAGGCAAGCCGGGAATCATGGTTGGAACAGGAGAAAAATGGAAATTGGTACGATTGTGAGAGGATGAGAGATAAGAAAGTACTTGACAGCTACCGAGAGTGGTATTTAGGAAACCATAGGGATCAATATATTCCATCAAATTAGCAGGCAAAGGAACTAGAATCGGGAAGTTCATCGTCAACTTCTAAATAGAAGCCATGCTCGTAAAGATCCTTAAAAATATGGTTGGGACTGACAAGGACTTAAGGAGTATGAACTAAGGTATGTGAGGTATAAAAGGCTATATTTCCTCAATAAATTAATTAGTGTCATCTTATGCAACCATGATTAAATAATTGGAAACCCAAATGGGTCAAACGTTGTACCAACTTAATCCATGACAAAAAAAAGTGATCCTTAACGGCACTATGGAAAACCTAAAGAAAGATAATACACATTATTTGGTCATGACTACAAAAAGCGGCCAGGTAAGTCAAGGAAGTGATGAATTTGTTTGTGCACCCAATCATGATATTGAGTTTGCTGAGTTAAGCCAACCTAAGAGAATGAGGGTTGAAGTGTTACTAGAGGAGAATAAGCCCGAATTTAGGAAAGAAAATAAGCCAGTGGAGTCAAAATGAGATTAAAGGTGATGACAACTCTCAATAAGATAAGATGATAGTGAGGAAAGGGTACTACAACTCCCTCAAATGAAGCCATTGCCAAAGGTGAAACCACGTTTTCCTCAAAGATTGAAAAAGGCCAATGATGACTCTCATTTCTAAGAACTTTTCACAATGTTTAAAAGTTTGTCAATCAATATTCCTCTAATTAAATCTTTATTGAAAATTCCAAGTTGTGTTTCATGAAGGACTTGGTGAAAAAGAAGAGAACCATGGACATCGAGACTATAGAAGTCTCACATAGTCTCACCTAGTGCTTTCAAAATGCTTTGTACCATCGGTTTGTATGAGTTTTTGAAGGCCTTGTATGACTTGAGAGCAAGTAAAAATCTCATGACTTTTGCAATTTACAAGAATTTAGGGCTAGGGACACCCAAACCAACCATGATGCGCCTTTTTCTAGCGGACCGTTCTATCAAGCGGCCCATTGGGATATTTTATGATGTGTTGGTAAGGGTGGATAAATTTATTTTTGCGACTTTGTAACTTTGGATTGTAAAATTGATGTAGAGGTAGCTATCATTTTGGGTAGACCGTTTCTTGCTATCGGGAGGGCCTTTATAGATGTTGAAAGTGGGGAACTCAAGTTTAGCGTAAATGATAATAAAGTCACTTTGAATGTCTTTAAGTATATAAAATACCCAGTGACCTTCAAGTGTTTTCTGTAATAGATGTGGTAAATGAGGTGGTCGAAAAAACAACCGAGGTAGAGAACCTCGATGAATAATTAGTTGTCGTCCTCTTGAATTATGAACGTGATGAATTGATAGATCATGATAAGGTGGAAGCATCTTTGCAAGGGTTGGGCTCCTGTCCGAGGAATCCAACTAAGCTTGATCTTAATTTGAAGAATCGAGCTAGTCTACCAGCTAAAACTTTGGTTGAAGAGATTCTATAGATTGAGTTGAAAGTTCTTCCAACACACTTGAAATATGTATTCTTATGGAGAAAAAACACGTTACCGATAATAGTCTCTTCTTCGTTGTTGGGGTGGCAAGTTAAGGGATTGGTTTCTGTGTAGAAGATGTTTATCAAGGCTATCCGGTGGTCAATCACGAATATCATCGATATTACCCTAGGTATTTGTATAATAAAACTCAATTGATACCCGAAGCGAGAGAGAGAGTATTGAAAATCAAAGGAGGCTAAATTAACCAATGCAATAAGTTGTAAGGGAAGAAATTATCAAGTGGCTTGATGCTGGTGTTGTCTATCTAATCTCTAATGGTACATGGGTAAGACCTGTACAATGTGTCCCTAAGAAAGAAGGGATCGTGGTATCAAAGAATGACAAAGATGAGTTGGTTCCCATGAGTTTCATCAACCGGATGGAAAGTGTGCATAGATTACCGTAAGTTGAATGCATGCACCAAAAAGAAACACTTCCCCATGCCTTTCATGGATCAAATGCCTGATAGTCTAGGTAGGAAGAGTATAGTATTACTTTTTTATGGCTATTCTAGATATAATCAAATTGTTATCGCCCTAGAGGATCAAGAGAAAACTACCTTTACTTGTCCCAATAGGACATTCTTATTTAGGATGATTCCATTTAGCATATGTAAAGCCCCCGCTACCTTCCAATGATGCATTTTTCCATATTTTAGAACATAATAGAGGACACCATAGAAGTATGCACGGATAACATTTTGGTGGTTGGTGATTCATTTGAAGACTTTTCGGAGAACCACCTAAGATAACCTAGTTCTCAATTGGGAGAAATCCTACTTTATGCTAAAGAAGTGAATTGTGCTTGAGCATAAGATTTCGGAGAAGGGCATCCAAGTTGATCAAGCCAAGGTTAAAGTGATTCAAAATTTCCACCTCACACTTTGGTAAAGGTGGTCAGAGCTTTCTTGGTCATGTGGGTTTTTATTGTCGGTTCCTAAAAGATTTTTTATATTGCTCTCTCCATATGTAAGATTCTTGAAAAATAAGCAAAGTTTGATTTTGATGAGAATTTCTTGAAGGATTTTGTCTTGTTGAAGGAAAAACTCACCCCGCTCCTATCATTATTTCTCTAGATTGGTCCATGCCTTTTGAATTGATGTTTGATGCTAGTGGGGTGGGTTTCATCCAAAATAAGGATAAATTATTTCATCCAGTTACTATGCAAGGTCAATCATAAATTCGACCCAAAGGAACTACACCATCACGGGACAAGACCTTTTAGCCATGGTTTTTGGATTTGAAAAGTTTAGGGCCTATCTTTTGGGTAATAAGTTCATTGTACAAAAAGATCAACGGCTTGTTACTTGATGGCTAAGAAGGAGGCCAAGACATGCTTGATTTGGTGGATTCTTCTCCCCTAAGATTTGATTTTATAGTGAAAGATCGTAAGGGGAGTGAGAACAATGTTTTCAATCACCTATCAACAGTTGAGTCATATGTGGATGTTATTGAATATTATGAGATAAATGTGGCATTCCCCAGTGAGAAGTTGATGTTCGTTGCTATCAAAGAAGTGGCATGGTATGAGAACTTTGTTAATTTTGTAGTGTGTGAGATGTTACCCAAAGGTTAGACTCCCAAAGAAAGAAGAAGTTCATGACTGATGTGAGAAAATAATTTAGGATTATCCTTATTTTTTTAGGAAATGTGTTGATTGTGTAATCTATAGGTGTATTTTTGAGTTAGAAGTAAGGTCGAATCTCGAACAGTGTCATGCATCCCCAGTTAGGGGACATCATAGGGATATTTGGATAGCACACAAGCTCCTCCAAAGTGGATTTTATTGACCTTCAATTCATCATGATGTAGTTGAGATGGTAAAGTCGTGCCACCAACCCCAATTGCAATGGGGAATCACTAGAAGACATGTAATTCCCTTGAAGCCTATCCTTGAAGTCAAATTGTTTAATGTATGGGGGATAGACTTCATGGGACCCTTTGTGAGTACATATGATAACTAATACAATTTGGTGCAATGGATTATGCTTCTACGTAGTAGGGGTGGTGGCCTTGACCAACAATGAGGGTAGAAGTATGACGCACATTTTGAAGAAAAACATTTTTATAAGGTTCAGGACCCTCCAAGCCATAATTAGTGATGGTGGGTCGCACTTTTGTAATTGACTTTTTTTAGGATTTCTTTCCAAATATGTTTTCAAACACAAGGTGGTAACTCCTTAAAATCCCCAAGCGAGTGGGTAAGCTGAAGTATCAAATCACGAGATAAAGGGGTACTTGAGAAAACCGTAAATGCAAGTAGAGAGGATTGGGCTAGGAACTTGGATGGCGTCCTTTGGGAGTATCGTATCGCTTATAAAACCCCAATTGGAAAATATTTTCATTTATCTTTTAATCGTGAATATCATGTCCATTTGGCATTAAAGAAGTTGAATATGGATTAGGAAGAGGATATCAATAATAGAATGCTTCAACTCAATGCAATGGATAAGTTTAGAATAAAGGCATACACGAGTTACGGCATATACAAAGAAAGAATGAGAATATGGAATAATGCCAAGATCCTAAAGAGAGACTTTAAGTCGAGGGAAAATTTATTGCTATACAATTCGAGGTTGAGACTCTTTCTGTGAAAGTTGAAGTCAAAATGGTAAAGCCCTTTTAAGGTGTTAAATGTGCTTCCTAGTAGGGCCATAAAACTTGGAGGAAATAATTTCTCACAGATCATGGTAAATGGATAAAAGTTGAAGCATCACTTGGTAGATGAGCCGGTTTTTTGGAAAATCAAAGTGTTTTACCACGACGTTAAATAAGGAGATTCTTGGGAGGCAACCTAATTCTTTATTTTATGCATTTTTTTCAAAAATGTGTGTTGTGTGTGCAGGTGTGAAGAAAAGGAAACCAAAAATTAGGACAGTGCCAAACACGACGGTCACCTATAGGGCATGGTAGACCAGTGTCTCCAATGGTGGTAAATTTCCATCCAAAGCTTTTAATTGCCAAGTCTTGTATTAAATTTAGTGGTGATATGGGATAAACAGTGGACCACGATCTCGATAGCGGTCAGATTCGGCAGTCAATTTTACGACTGAGTCGCTCTACTTTCACATAGTTAGCGTTTAATTCAAACATATTAAATTTTCCCATCCTTTTATTTTTCCTCATTCACTCTCACTTTAACACTCACATGCTTTTCTCACTGATTTTGGTGCATTCATTCATCATTTTCATCATCAATTCTTGTCATTTCACACATTTAAGGTAAGATTTTAACTCTAATTTCAGTTGATTTCATGAATGTGATCTTGATTTTAAGTAAGAAATTAAAGTTCTCTTATGTCTACTTCTTCCCATATGAATTATAGCCTTGGTTTTGTAAGTGGGTGAAGTTGTACCCATGAATTTTTCACTATTCCTAGGGTTAATTGATGAAAAATTGAAATGTAGGGTGAATATGAATGGTTTGGTATAGGTATGCTGATGGGAACTTGATTACTTAAACAAATGATGTTGTGGGTTGATTAGATTTAGGTTGCTTGTGATGAAATTACTTAAAATACTATGCCTTTTCATTGTTAGCGTATGGTCATGTATAGATACAAACATTGGTGTTGATGTTTTAAATTTTAACATGATAATGTCAAACAAGTGTGTTTCTTAATAATAGATTGAGTGAAGACTTTCTTAAGGGAAAATATCACTTTGTTTTTGTTTGAAAATGGCATTGTAGGCTTGCAATATAATGTTGGAACAAGAAGGGTCATCTCATGGAGGTGTACCGCTATCTAATGCCTTTCGCCACCGTCTTTGAAAGATTTCCTAGGACTTGAGCCCAGGCCACAGTGGTCTACCACTATCTGCTGTGGAGGACGACCGTCTTTAACTGTAGTCAATTCTTATGTTTAATTTTTTCTTATTTTGCTAATTCACTTTTCAATCTATTGTGATGTTTTGCAGATAAATGGCACAAAAAAATCATCTCAACAAAAACCTCTCAGTCCAAAGAAAAAGGACCTGTCATCTGGGAACCAAATCCAGAATGTGAGCCATAAAGAAGAGTGAAACCATCAAGTGTCAAGGGCAAAGGCCTATTGATTGATGAGCCCACCAATTTTCATCTAATTTTGATGCCCGTATCAGGGCACCTGAGGCTACATCTTATACTCCTACTACTTCTTCCCCTCTTCGTGTTAGTTGGTGGGATTCTGATGACGAGGAGGAAGATTAGGAAAGCTCCACTTTTGTTCACACTCCATTTTCTACATTGGATACTATAACAAATAAGAGAAAAAAGGATCAACCAGCCTATACCAAGGTTATATAGAAGCAAAATAGGGTTTTGTTTTAGGCCAAAAGACAATTATTGAGGAGAAGAAGATGTAACTGACAGGATAAAAGAGAAATACTAGGACATTTTGGGGAAATCTAAAAAGCAAGGGTTCTTAAAGTACACTTTACCCTTTCCTAAGTTTGTCCTAACTTCAATTTAGCATTTTTATCAGACATTCAAGAAGATACTTCCTCCCAAAAAAAACAGTATGACCCATTTAGCTATCCCACAACTATGATCAAGGTGTTGAATTGTTGTGTAGGCTAGATGTTATTAATGGTGTTATGGGCACAATGTACATTGGTGATAATTATATGGATAAGTGTCTGAAGGTCACCCCTAATAGCATGAGGGGTTGGTTGGTTGGGTTGATGAGTAGTGGGTGTCCACCTTAGATTGATAAAGTCCAGGATGGCCCAGCTGCGCCAGGAGAAGACACCTATGCTATGTCTATTGGTTGGCATTTCTTAGTGCTAATTTGGATCCTTCACTGAGTCTGTGATCCGATTCCATAGTACAAATATTATTGGCCCTAATATTGGTTGAGATCTGATCAATGTGGTCCATATTATCCATAAAGAGATCGTTGAGAGAGAAATGGGGACCAAGTATACCACAAGCTATGCCTTTCCATGTTTGATTTCTGAGTTGTGCCGTAGGGCACGGGTCCTTAGGATAGAAGGGGTAGATGTGGAGTTCGCATCTGGCTGAAAATTTGACATTATCCAGAATGAGGAGGGATAAGAACTGAGCGAAGGCTACAACCAGAGTTATTTCATGAGAATGATCTGGAGAGTTCGTTGCAAGTGAGCAGGGGCAGAAATAGATGCTCCAAGTGATAAGGAGTACAAACCTATTAGAAAGGGGGTAGTACTATTGTCTTCTGCCCCTCTCCATATCCCACCAGTGGCCATGCCTTCTACTGGTTCATAGGTCCCTCCGTTTGTGATACCTACAGTACCACCACCTGTAGCCCTTATAGCTCCTCCCTAGTTCAGGCATTCTCTAATTAGGCGCCTCCTCCAGTTAGGCCTTGTAATGACCCTCATGTTCATTTATGGGAAAACACAATGTTTTATATTCTAGAGCATTTCAATAGCTGCCCAAAGTTATTTATAACTTTCTGGGACCGATAGTTCAGTTCCCTGGTGGCTCGGTTAAGAAATATCTCAAATTTCCTGTTTTAGAGCCTAAAACTAAGTACTCATTAACTAAAATCAACTTTCCTTCTAGACGAGCTCAGAATTAAATTTCGACAGTTTCATTAAATCCAAAATCCCAAACAAAGTAGATTGACCTTAAGTTTGTGTTTCGGAGTTTTCATTTGCAATTTACGCTCTTTTGTGGATTTTAGTTAAGTTTAAGGTCTAATTTAGAGCTTGGGTGGTACTTTGGTTTTTGGAGTATCGGATCGTAATTTTGATGCTTCCATCAGTTCCTGACCTATGATACGTTTCCCAATCTGTTCGTGCTCGATTTGGGTTGTTATATGGAAAGTTGAACAATTACTAGTTTTGGCTAAGCCTTGGTTGGGGGTCATTTTCGGTTAAACGACCTCCGATGTTAATTTCATTAATTTCGTTGAGTCCAAAATGTGTTTTTCGTATAAAATACATAGTTGGTTTGTCAAAATTGGACTCTGATTCAATTTAGAAACCCAGTTAAAATTTAAAAAATTATTGTTTTTTACTGGTGCAACTTTGACAGATTTATCGGTCAAAGTGACGATTTTCTCGGACATCCTTCCAATAGATCGGCTAGGCTGATAAATCAGACCAAATAAATAATAAATCGGTAGGTGTTGATAAATCGGTGCCTTTCAGTTGTCAGGGATGCCGATTTATCGACGTTTTTGGTTTGATAAATCGGTACCTAAGGCCTTTTTTCTTCAGATTCCCACCCATTTTGGGGTATTATTTCATCAAATTCTTCCCTTTTTTCTCTCTAATTATGGTGCGAGTTGTCTTGGAAACTTCCTCAAACTCCGTAGAAAAGTTCCTAGAAGATCTCATACGTTATCTTCACCTTCGGTAAGTAATTTCATCCATTGAATTTCATGAAAATTAGAGTTTTCCTCCATTAATGCCCTAGTCATGCTTTCTTGATTCCTTTAATTATATATGAAGTTGTGTGGTAAATCCTTGATCTTTGGGGCTATTATACATCGTAGTAATATCTCATTTTTTCAAAATTCAACGTACAATTCCATGAAGATCAAATCTTTAGCCCCTTCAATACTCAGTCTTCTTCGGGGTGTTCAAGGGTCTTTCCTTAATTGAATTGTGATCAATTTCGGAGTAGGGGTTCCTGGTAAAGTTGGGAAGCCTATGGTAAAGTTTATTTTTAGTTCCAACGAGACAGCCCAGCAGGACCATTTTAGGCCTAGTTCAGAACTTAGTATAATTTATATCGTTGGACTCGTATTGACATATGGAATACTATTTATCAAGTTTCATAGCAATTGGAGTTCATTTGATATCAATCAGAGTAACATTTGTGAGTTTGTAATTGTACTAAATAGCATACGTAGGTTGGGTATTTATGTTGTTATAGTAACTTTGTACCGTCCTTTCGTCTGTTTCCCCATTTGATATCTATTTCGGCATCTGGAATTTTATGGTGCCTGTGACATAGGATTTTCCTAGTGATACCTGTTCGGGCATAGATGGTTGTCATTTCATATATCAATACTTGTTGATATATTATGCATGCTTTATATGAGAGGTTGGGCCTTTGGCTCAATTAAGAGTGCATTGCGGTTAAGCTGATTATGAGCAGTGGAGGTTAGAGACTGATTTTAGTAACAACGACGGATAATGATATAAATTAAGAAATTG
>JBDJHY010189630.1:0-11881 GCA_039654485.1 Withania somnifera
GCAAAACTGTAGTTGTGTTTAAAGTTAGTAAAGTCAAATATATGACTATTGAATGCCCATGGGGATGATAAAACATGTCTATTATGTGAAGAAATAGGTGACTTCTGGTTTCCAAGTCAAAAAATATCATGTGAGATGTATGATTAGATGTTTCTTAAGGATAATCATTTATTCTAATTTGAGGGTGTTGATGTGTCAGCATTTGTCAATAATGTATGCAAGTTCTTAAGCAACTTTATTTGGATTTGATGAAATTTTTATTATATGTATAGGGAAAGGTTTGGAGTTTCAATATCTAATAAAGTGGAAATAGAATGCCAAAATAACACCCTAGGTGATGCTCCGTTGAGCTTACAATGGACTGTCACTCTCACCGTTAAAAGTAGACAAAAAGACTAAAGTGCATGGTTGAAGCAATGAAACATTATGATGGACAATCAGATGAACAATGAACCGTTAATCATGTCATCACTCTTTGGAAGAGGGATAAACACAATTGATAAAATAATGGAGTTTTGTGACAGACCGTCACACTCACGATGGGCCTTTGTCCATCACGTCGGGATTAAATAGAACTTCAACATTATTCAAGACAAATAATGACCTAGAGGGATAGAATATCGAGTTATTGATGGACCATCACAACTTCCATCATACTTAAATAGAAATCCAACCTGAGAAACCAGACGATGACCAATATTGACGAATTATCAAGTATGTGATAAGACGTCCTGTGTGGCGTCAAAAGTCAAAAGCGAGCTTTCCACTAGATTTAAAATTCAAACCCTATCCTTGTACCATAAATACTAATTATTAGGTTACCATTTGGGTATTCCATTTTTTGGAGAAAATTTTACATCTCTTGCATTTAAATTTATTTTTCACACTCTTTTGGGAATTCAAATCTTTTTGTGACTTTGGAACTACTAACCAACTTTGAAAATTCATCGATTGTGATATGAATAATCTTGTGAAATTATTTTATGTTTGTATGTGAATGGCTATGAGTGGATAAATTATCACTTCTAGGATTATGGGATCCATGGTGTAATTCGTATCTGGGGATATGAATATCATAGGAAACTTGTATTACCTTAGACTTGCTATTTTATAATTCCTATGATTTGTTTGATTTCTAGTGGTTGAAACACAAACACATGCTCTAAATTTAATTGGTATGATCACTGGGATTAAACCTAGGTGTTGTAAATTTATAACAAGAATTCGAGGTTTCTAACCCTCGTCTAATGGTTATCGTTGTAGCTAGAGTAATTATCTTGAAGCTAGTGGGTGACGTAATATTGAATTCATTTATAGTCTTAAAAGATATAATGATAATTTTCTTTAATAGGTTGAGAAACACTTAGATAATATATAATGAAAAATAGATTAGAAATTTGAGGTGAGATGCAAGATAATTTTTACTTGTAAACTGAAGATATGATGTAGCAATAGTCAACACAATCCTAGATTTCTCATCTCTTGATTTTTCCATAAATTCTTATAGCGTTGATAAAAAGTTTGGTTAACAGTTTCTATTCTTCAATTATTAAACCCCCATTTTACTATAATGTTGTCAAAAATAACTGATTATTAGTTATATTCTCATTGGAATTAGATTGAGCATCATATTCTCTATAGGATTCAACCCCAACCTAGCTAGTTATAGATTTGGCAACGAGTGTTTTATACTTCATTTAGAGGTGTAATTTAGATGTGTCAAAGCCTTAAGAAATTTTAGATATTTAGATGCATACCAGAATAAATCTCTTATATAGCCTGTAAAATTGGATGATGCTTCCGCTAAACTTTCACTGAAACTATCTTCCTAGTCCTAAACTTCCCATCCTACCTTTATGTATAGACACAAGCTCCTTCTCATAGGTCAATTACAGATTCAAAGTCACAAAATCATACTGAATAACATGGAAGTCGTCAGGAGTGTATTTCAAAAACATGGAATCATGGAAAACATGATGCAACCCTAATAAACTAGGTGGAAAGGTTAACTAATAAGCTACCTCCCAAACACGCTTTAGAATCTCAAATGGCCCAATGAACCTAGGGATAATCTTGCCCTTATTTACAAATATCATCACACCTTCCATTGGTGATACTTTGAGCAAAATACAATCATCCTCCATGAACTATAGGGCTCGAACCCTCCTATTAGCATAGATCTTTTGTCAAAAATTGTTCTGAATAGCTCAAACCTACTCCATAGCATCACGAGTAAGTATGTATCCAAGGAACTCACCTCAAAACCATCAAACCAACCAATTAGAGATCTACATCGCCTACCATATAAAGCTTTAAAAAGTGTCATTTGAATGCCAAATTGGTAACTATTATTATAAGAAAACTCCACCAATGGTAAGTGCTTATCCTAATGGCTTCCAAAATAAATAACATAGCATCGAAGCATATCTTCTAATACTTAAACTGCCCACTCGAACTAGCCATCGAACTAAGGATGAAAAATTGTACTCATATCTAACTGAGTGTCCAAACTATGTTGTAGTACCCTCCAAAGATGCGAAGTTAACAACTTCCTCAGTCCGAAATGATAGATATTTGGACACCATGCAAATGAACAATCTGGCTGAGATAAATCTCAGCTAAATTTTAGTTTTGTAATCATTTTGTACAAGAATAAAATAAGCATACTTAGTCAAACAGTGCATAATCATCCAAATTGAGTCATAAACATCTACAGAGATAGAAAACCCTACTACAAAATCCATGGTAATCTGTTCATACTTCCATAAAAGAATGGGCATCATTTAAGATAGTCCACCAGATTGCTGGTGCTCAAACTTAACTCTCTGTCAATTCAAGCATCTAGCCATAAACTTAGTTATATCATTCTTCGTGGAACACCACCAATAATGTTGGCTCAAGTCATGGTACATCTTCACTGCTTCAAGGTGAATGGAATATCTTAAACAATATGCTTCTGCTAGAGCCACCCAAATCAAATCACTTACCTTAGGCACACAGATCATACCACCAATCTACAAAACATTATTAGAATTAAGAAATACATCCTTTCCTTCCCCTCTTAACACTTTGTCTCTCATAGTGCATAATTTTCCATCTTCAAATTGATTTTCTTTAATCTGGTCCATCAAGGGAGAATGGGACTCAACAAAAGAAAGGATCCCACCATTATTAGATATTTGTAAAAAAAAACTATTGGCTAGTCATTGAACATCTATATCCAATGGCTTATCCTCAACACAAATCGAAGAAAGACTATCAATACTAGCTGATTTTCCACTTAAAGCATCAGCTACCATATTAGCTTTACCAGTATAGTACAAAATAATCCTATTATAATGCTCCCTCTGGTTAAAAATATACTAGAGAATCTTATGATCAAGAATAACTAACAATGAACCCCATACAAATAAGGATGCTACAACTTCAAAACAAACACAATGGCTGCCAATATCGGTAGGATAATTATTCTCATGAACCTTCAACAACCTCAAAGTATATGCTATAACCTTCCCATTTTGCAACAACACTTCACCCAAACCAACTCTAGAAGAATCATAATAAATGATGAAAGGCTCATCCTCAATAGGAAAAGTCAAAGAAAGAATCGGGTTTAGCAAGGCCTTAAGCCATTAAAAGCTCTCCTCACACTCAGTTGACCACTAGAAAGCTATATTTTTCTAAATCAACTAGGTCAACAGAGTTGTAATGAAAGAAAATCCCTAAACAAATTTTTAATAATAACTAGCTAAGTCAATAAAAACCATTAATTTTAGTAAGTGAAGTAGGCCTAGTCCAACAACAAACTGACTCAATCTTAGTTGGATCAACCATAATACCTTCATTGGACACCACACGACCCAAGAAAGTCACATAACTATAACAAGACTTGCATTTCAAAACTTGGCATATAACTTCTCCTGTCTCAACCTCTGAAGCCCAACCCTCAAATATTGCACATGATCAGCCTCACTCCTCGAGTATACCAAAATATCATCAATAAAGACTATTAAAAAGGAATTGAGATAAGTTTGAATTACTTTTTTAATCAACTCTAAATGAATGTTTCTGGGGAATTAGTTAGTCTAAATGACATCACCAAAAATTCATAATTGACATAATGCATTTGAAAGTTTGTCTTAAGGATATCCAAAACCCTAATATTCAATTGGTGATAGTCGAATCTCAAGTCAATTTTTAGAGAAAATCGCAGATACCTACAATTGGTCAAATAAATCATCGATATGACAAAGGGGATACTTATTCTTAATGGTAACCCTATTCAGCTGCCAATAGTCAATGCACATCCTTATAGACTAATTTTTTTTCAAGAACAAGATAGGATCACCCTACAGTGAAACACTTGGCCTAATAAATCTCTTATTCAGTAAATCTTGCAGTTTTTTTCAATTCTTTCAACTCAGCTAGTGCCATACGATACAGAGGAATAAACATGGGCTTAGTGCATGGCTCTAAATCAATACTGAAGTTGTGCCCCTATTAGGAGGGACACCTGGAAGATTAGTAGGGAAGATATCTAGAAACTCAGATGCAATCAAAACAATCTCCAAGTAAGGAGTATCTATACTAGTATCCCAGATAAAGGCCAAATAGGAAAAGCACCCTCTATCTACCAATTAATCTCTAGGAACGAAGGAAGGAAATCACCTTAATAAGAACATGTAAGACTCCATATATATGTATTATGCTCAAAAACAAGTCCAAACTCAAATTCATCAAAAATAGGAGTTGAGGAATGTTTTTCATCCAAAGTACCAAGTACATATGGGTAGGGGTATGGCTTGTGGTGCACCTATATGGACCATATGTACATTCATGGGAAAGGGACTAGGGAATTTGAAATTTTTCAAATTCTATCTCGACCCAAACGCCTACCCATGTAGAGTATGGTGTATTGTAGGCAGGGTCTGACTCAAGGGAATTTTCAAGAAAATTTATATGGCTACCTATACAACCCGTATGGTTGTCATACGGACCATTTAGTAGCCCATGGAAGGCATTCCAAACATCATTTTTGTTACCCTTATAAATAGACATATGGATTGTATGTGGACCATACGTCCTATACAATGGCTCATAAGGTGCTTTGCAAAGATTTTTTAGCAATTTATTAAAGGGTATTTTTGTTAATTCCCTTCCATCCTTGTCCAATATTGTTCCACTTTACATTTCTAAAAAGGTAATTTTTAATACCCATACTCAGAATATTTTCCTCATTTTTAAGGTTGAACTCTTAAAAATCAACAAAGGTCTCTCAAGGCTCTAAAGGCTAGCACTTCCACAAAAGTCAAAAGTCCACCAAGTTCTTTAGCAAATTTCTTCTAAGAAAAGATTCATACTAGGTATGTGGGTATTTAATAAAAGTATCCTTTCACTCCCATGCCCAAGTTATGACTTTCAAGATAAATCCTATAGATCCCATGATTAGGGTTCTTACCCATAATTATCTTGATGATTTAAATTCAGTCTTATATGATGTTTTTCATGATTACCAACATGTTTTACAAGTTTTGACATGATTTTTTAGGGTTATGCCAAAATACTTAGATTAACTTCATACCTAAGCATGATTTTAATTTTTGGTCAAGCTTCTCATGAAAGATTAATCTTTATGATATTGGTTTTGTTATTGGTTGTATTTTTTATGGATACATGATAGAATTTAGTTTATTTTCAGTTTTAAGCATGTAACATTCAATATTTTAGTATTAAATTAATCACAGACTCAAATCAGTTTAGTATGACTATTAGAGGCTTAACTGAAGGATTAGTAGTATAATATCAGCAGTAATATCTCTATTTGGGAGTAGTATCTATCACTGAGAGGATTTACGATCCACACAACCCCAATCCCGGAACTACGTTTCCACCATAGGACTTTTAGCCTGACTAGGCTCATTTTAGTGGATCCACGGTTATCAGATCCCTTACCTTGGCAAGTATTGAATAGTATATTTTCAGTGTGGGGGAAGTACACTGAATTTCGTGGTGCTCACATGATTTATGTTGGTCAAGAGAATCCCCCACCTATGTTCAACTATGATTAGTTACAATTATAGTTTACAGTTTATTGTTCAATTCTAGTAAAGTTTATGACTTTGGATTTTAATACATGATTGACCAGTTTCTCAATTAAACTAACTTAGTTTGATTTTTTTTATGTACTCGGCTTTACAGGTTACTTCATGGTGTATTTGCATCACTTCATCTCTGATCATGATTTCATTTTAGTGATGATTCTATGATGGGTTATGAATTGATTTGGCTATTCATCATTTGCATATATATTTGTATCATCATATCATTATCTATGCATGTATACATACTCAATACATTCCAAAACTACTGATGCATACTTTTTTCATACACTCATAATGCAGATTCATGACATCCATCCCGTGCTCGAGATAGTTTGGATCTCCATTCAGATAGCAGTTAGTGGTGAGCCCTCATCTTACGACGGCAATGGTGTTCTACTTATCTTGTTTAGAAAATTTTCTTTCATTGTAAGTGTTCAATATACTTTTTTTTATGAGCTAGAGATTTGTTCTAGCTAGTCCTCTCTTATGTAATAGAGGATTTTCAGACAAAGTATTTTAATGTTCAGGTTTTGAGTTAAAATATTGATTTTTTGTCTAATTCATGTAGTCTAAACTATGCAGTACTATTGTTATTTATTATTTTTTTCTCATGTTTTCAGTATGGTTTAGTGATTTTGATACATGACCATTGTTAACTTAGACTACTTTTAGTTCGTAATACTGTGTCTGATCTAAGGTGTAGACTTGGGGCATGACAAAACCACTAGAACTCTTCTGCTCAATCTTAGAAACACCAGGCATATCTAAAGTAATGGTCTTGGCATAATAATCCAAGGTATCATGATGTAGAGAAAGATAGAGTGTACCCAGAAAGACATCAAAATCTACCATAACAAGAATATCTACCCAAGTATAATACCCTACCATTATAATAACACAGGAATGGTATACCCGATCCACTACTGAGGAATCACCCATGGGAGTAGAAGCATATAAATAAATTTAGTGAATCAATCAGCATCTCGAATCTAGAAGAAAAATAGGTAGACACATATGAATAAATAGATCCAGGATCAAATAAGATAGATCTAGGTCAATGGAAAACTAGAAAAATACCTATAATTACTGCATTGAAGTTCTCTGCCTCTAGTCTACCCATAGAAGAATAATAATGACCATTGGCACTACCTGACAGAGAACCCCTCTACCTTTACCTCTATTAGAGTCCTTACCACCGCTATAAGCTTTTTCTCTACCCCGACCTCTCACCAGAGGCACTAGTTCTCTAGTTGGATACTAAGAACTAGGCTCGGATTTTCCATAATGGGATCATAGGTAGATTCTTCATAAATGATTGGATCACCACAGGTAAAATACAATCAAGGAACCTAAGTCTACTGAGAAAATCCAGATGCATTTGAATAGCCACATGGATCTAAACCCACTGATAAATCCCTCACCCTAAATGATCAATCTCTAAAGTCAATACAACTGCTCAATATCCAATTTGACGGGGTGGGTGAGAACTCTTCTTTAATAAACCTCTACTACGGGATGTAGCACCCAAAAACTGACATAATGAATGTGGATTCTTAGCTCTCACATCTCTAAACTCTTCTCTCTTTATCATTTTAGTCCCCTTAGATGGACTGACTATATCTGAAAAAGATGCCCCTTATCGAGCCAATTTGAACACAACTACACTAACGATATATGTAAATCCTTAAATAAACCTATAAGCCCTTTAAACTATATTTTTAAGAAGTGAACCAACATATCAAGATAGAGCAAAAAAATGGGTATTATACTCCACAACTGTCATATCACCCTGAGTCAAACTCGCAAATTGACGTCTATTCTTCTCTCTAATGTTTCAGGCAACATATCTATTAAAAAGTCCTGAGCAATCTAATCCTAAGTAACTGGAGGATACCTAGTTGTTCTTTCACACAAATAAGACGGATACCACTGACTTGTCATCCCATACAACTACAAAGAAGTATAAGAACCCCGTGTAAGTCTGCCAACCTCACACTCTCAAGTAACTTATGACAAGTATCCAAAAACTCATGTGTCTCCTCGGCTATACCACTTTAAAACTAAAGTGGATCCATCTTCCTAAACTTCTTATACTAGTGTTGATCTTCATTAGACAATACTAATCCTACCACTCACGGGACTCCACACCCAGTAACTATAAACCATCATCTTTGTAAACCAATGGTGGATTTCCCACCGGATCATGCACAATGAGAATCTGCTACTGGTTTGAGGTTGAGCCCCTACTCTTTCCTGTGAAACTCGAGATGTGCCAGATTTACCCTTGTTTGGAATCAAACACTCTAACACACCTAAAATACGCAACAAAATATCCCAGATCAGTGGTATAGTTGGAATCTCCGGGGGTCCCTGGCCCTCCTCAGCATTAACAATAAGCTCCAGGGAAGCTGCTCTATCCTGTCCCTTGATTAGTGATGCATCTCAGGATCTAGCATGACCTTTTCCTCTAGCATATCCCCAATCTTTATCCAAGGTCACATCAACTAGTGTGGGCATCGCCCGCCTCTAGTTTGCAAATCTAGTCCTTGCCTTCTTCCATAAAACAAACCATGTATCAGAACCCAAATGGATAAACATGCAAATAGTAATGAAAGAATGAAATAGAAGACTTCCTAAAAGTTACATAGCCTATCGAAGATAAGTAACGACTTTCTATGTAGCGATCTGCAAAACTCGACTAAACTTTGTCTTGTACACTGTGAGACCTATGAACCTAGATATCTAATACTAAATTTTCATGACCTAAAATCTCAAGTCGTGATAGCAGTTGTCTCAACCCATATATACATCTAAGCCTATACCATTCTATAAGGGTAAGTGTAGGAAAATAATTAGGAAGCATGAAGAAAAAAAGGTATAAAACAAAATCCAACTAATAGAACCATCGAGGAACTAGTGTCACTATGTAGAAGCCTCTAAATACGGAGTAATACAAAGTTAAAAATTTAGATTCTCAATTATATCAAAATCCTCAAGCAGGATCTAAGACAAAAGATAAAAGAGTTTAGGTATCTGCTGGATGAAAAAGGAAGTTGCCTCAAATCTCCAAATATGAAACCACGGACGTGATCTAGAAGCACCAATCAAGTGATTCCAGGCTTCACTCTTGCATAAGTATAGAAAAAAGGGAGTAAATACCAAAACAAAAAATTTGTACTCAGTAACTATCCCTATCATGGCTCTAAAACAATGTGGTGATAAGCGCCAACTACTCGACACTCCAAACACAATCTACCCAAACAGCAAGTCATAAATTAGATCACAATTGAGTAGTTTATAATAATAAACAATGAAGATATATGGCATAGGGGAAATAACAGTACACTAACTACACGAATGAAACCAACTTAATTCAAGTAATCAGCGTAATCAACTGCAAGTAAATCCACACATAAATCATAAAGTATACAACAAGGCGTCACTATCCAACCTAAGATAGTACACTAATCATCAATTAGAAACAAATCAACCATGTCAAGTACAATAACTCGTCCAAAGACCATTCGAAAGTCGGCCTCTCTTTTCAAGTCTATTTCATAAATTATCAGAAAATCCCACTAATTGTGAGACATTCTAGTAGATGGAGTCTGTAATACATCAATTAGTTCCCAACCCCTAAGTCCAATTGTGGTAGAAAGGGTACATCCAATGTAATCGATAACTAAACTTGTAAGATGGCGACTAATAAGAATAGAACAAGGTAAAGGATTCATCATTACTGTCACGGCCCCAAATTTATCATATCATGAGAGCACCTACATCCCACTGTAGGAGAACCTACCAACAAGCACAGAAATCAAAATTCATAGGTAAATGCATAATATAATAATATAAATATGGGTAGAACACGCGAAAATCTAGTAGAATAAAAGAAATCCCTAAAACCTGGTAAACTAGTGAATAGGCCTCTAAGAGAAACAAATACAAAGTCTAAAGTAAAATGTAATATATGTCTACAACAGTACAAATGGCAAAAAGGAAAGACAGAGTGATAAAATTCAAGCTCAGGATGCCAGAAGAAATAGTCTACCTCGAATCAGGATAAGCAGCATAATCAAGAATCAAGGTCGATCACTCATACTCGAGTCTACACCAAAAAGCTAAAGAAGTGTAGTATGAGTACCAAAAACAATAGGTATCTAGAAGGTTGGGTCGACCAGGCTCATCTAAGAAATAAAAGTAGTAATTAACAGACAATGAAGATTGAAGTCACAGAAATCAAAGAGTACAAGTATAGGAAAGTAATGCTAGCTACAGATATTGAAGTAAACAAAAAATAATTAATAGATCTAGCTAACAACAGTAACAAAAGAACTCAGCTAAATAAATAAAAACATACATGAGTCCTTGAGTGAATAAGGGCAATATACCAATAACCTCAATTAAAAAGATGGTGAAGAAGGCTAGACACAACAAGTATAACAAAAAATAGAGGCATGATAGAAAGTCACGATATAACACTATCCATAAACAACTTACCATACCAACAATAGAACTTATAAATCAACTCTTTCCAACAGTCAAGCAATATCAATCTAAGTCTAATTAACTACAGTAGCACATTCATAGCTCATTCAGAGATAATCCTCCATCCCATTCCATCTCATAACTACTGGGTAAACCCCGCTTATTGTTTTATGGCCTCGTAGGTGGATTCCATAATACCTCATTATTTCCCACTTTATGAGTTTGATTATAGTAGGAAGGTACATACAATGCAACCGAGAGTTGGAGATAGGGAGTAAACAATAATAGGAATAGCCAAGGGAAATATAAGTGCTACAAAGTAATAGTTATAAATACAAGGCAGAAATTAAATACGCTGATAGAATCCAAGTAGTCATGCTCACTCGCTAGCACCCTATCTTATCAAAAGGTTTTAAACAAGAAAACAAGTGCAGAAAGTAACACAGGAATGAGTATGAAAATGTAGGGTGTACGCTCCTCCTCCGTATAAGGACATAGGAAAGGTAGGTAGGAACTCTTGGTAGGAACTTTTCTGATATACCTATACTCATGTACCCTCTCCCTCAGTTTCCTACTTAATTGGCCAAGGCTGATAGGGTCCATAGTGGGGCTGCACCCCGCATACTAAACATAACTTTCATAATCGATGCTAATGACTAAATACCACTGTTGAGCATATATCAATACAGACTCAGGTATCGATTTCCTAATCATACCGGGTATAAAATTAGTCAAAAACTCTGTATCCATGCCTAACTACTTTTCAAACTAAAATCAAGTAATACTTGATAATTAGTGTCCAACATCGTGCAAAAGATATAAGTGCCAGCAAGGTCATGTACCTGGTGCTAGGTTTTAAGGCTAGACTAAAACAGTAGAAAACAGTAGTACCGAGCACCCAATAGATAATTGAGTCTTTGAATAGTTTAAGAAAATCATAAAAAATTAATATAGTAAAAGCCTTCTTAGAACCATTTCCATATCAAGATGAGCTGGTAATATCAAAATCCATATGATCATATCAAAATATCTGTGACCATTTTCATTATCATAATCTTAAAGTAATGCAAGTCATTAATATATGAAAACTAGCCCGTAAGGGCAATCAATGTCAGAAAACGGTCTCAACAAGGCCATACAAAGTTCCAAAATCATCAATCCAATGATCTTATCCATAAACAATGGAAACCAGTGCATAAAATCTTTGTAGCGCAATGATGAAATGCATGTATGATATGAGCACAATCACAATCAAGGATCACTGAATGTCCTTCCGGCCTTGCACAAGCTCG
>JBDJHY010189639.1:0-11881 GCA_039654485.1 Withania somnifera
CATTTAGAGGCTTTGTAGACTATGTCAGGTAAAGTGTGGTTGTGTCTTATGTGTTAGACATTGTGGCCCCAACGGCCAAGTTATGTCTATTTGCTTTTGGCTTGACAATGTAGTTTCTTTTCAATGAAGCCTAATATCTATCATGATAGTACCCTTAAATGTTCATATAAATGCATTGTAGGTACATGATTATAGTTGGTTCTCCCAAGCCTCTTCGGCAATGGGTGCCGGTTTGCCTTAATGGGATTTGAGGTGTGACACCAAATCTGAAATATTTTTAAAGGTAACAATCCTTCTTCCACTTGTGTTTTATTTGTGTTTTTTTTTTCTGTATTCTTATTTTGCAGGCTAAGAGAAAATTTCCTCTGACACTTGAAGTTGACGAGTTTGGCTCTTTTTATCCATGAAACAATCAGCTTAATGTGCAAGAGCTTAGCATCTCCTCCCACACCTTAAGACTGAAAAGTTTTTCTTCAAGTTTAATTCTTAATTAGTACTTAGCTTAAGGTGTGAGGTTTTACCATCTCCTCTGACATTTTTAAAATGACAAGTTTGATTTCTCGTAAGTTGCAATGAGACACTTTTTTTCACCTTAAGGCATAGAAATTTAAAAGGTCTCGTCTTAAAATATTAAATGATTTCACAACCTCAACCTCCAAATGTGATGGATTTGAGACTTCAATCTTTAGACGTGGCATATTTGACACCTTCGGCGTATTTGATGTCTTTAATTTCTAGACTTGGTGGCTTTGCACACTTTAACACTCAGACTCTGTGGGTTTGATGCCTTCAACTTTCAGACTTGGTGGCTTTGCCCACTTTAATTTTTAGACTTGGCAGATTTGATGCCTTCAACTCTTAGATTTGGTGGCTCTACACACTTAACCTTCAAACTTGGAAAATTCGATGCCTTCAACTTTCATACTTAGTGAATTGGATGTTTTTAGCTTTCAGCCTTCACAGACTTGACAACTTGGCAGGCTCTACTCGCAACCTTAATCATTTAAAGACTTCAACTTTGTAGCCTTCGCTGACTTGACAACTTCAGTATGACAAACTTGGCCAACATAGAATCCTCCACTCACAACCTTAGTCAATTTGAAGCCATTAACTTTATAGTCTTCACCGACTTGATGACTTTAGCCTCGCAGATGTGACCAACTTGGTCACTTCCACTTGAAGCCTTAGTCAATTTGAAGACTTCAACTTTCTAACCTTTGCCAACTTGACGACTTCAGCCTCGCAGACTTAGTGGATCTAAACTCCAACATTGAAGACTTAGCCAACTTGACAACCTCCACTTGAAGCCTCAGTAAATTTGAAGACTTCAGCTTCCAAACTAGAATTATTTTTTATGTTTTAAATCATGTTGAAGAAGCTCATTCTCCATAGAGGTTTTCCCATTAATCAACCAATATCTGATGGAAGACCAAAGTTCATAGAAAGAGTGGCTTTAATGTGACAGATTAAGTAGGAACTTTTATTTATTTGGAACTCATGTGACTGAACTTAGAATGAAACTCTAAGAGCCTACGTATCTCAGTGAAGAGGATCAAGTCATAACATAGTTATAAAAAAGAGTTTTCTTTTTGTGTCCTAAATTTTACCTTGGCCGCCTCTTTCGAGGTTTCAAACCTAGCGGATGATGCTTTTTTTCTTATGTCCTACTTTTTCCCGGGCCTCCTTTTTTGAGGTTTTTAACCTAGTAGATGATTTTTTTTCTTTTTTTAAGGAGGTCGTACATAGACTCTTACGGGCCAGGAGTATGGTGACTTACAATTTAAGATCGTGCATCGAGGAGCATCACCTTTCCTCAAGGATGATACCTTTTTAGTAACTTCGCATTAATAGGACCAATTTTTACTCCATCTGCATCAACAAACTTGTAAGAACCATTTGAATAAGTTTCTTGTATAATGTACCCAAGACTTATGTGAGGTGATACTTGGCATTCTTACTACAAGGACTTGATCTCCAACATGAAAACATCTCAAATGAACCTTTTTTGTGAAGGCACGAGATAGACAGGCTTGATAATATTTAAGATTTTATTGAGCTTATAGCCTCTTCTCATCTAGTGCTTCTAACTTACAAGACACAGTCGAGCATTTTCTTCTTTAGTAAGCCCTTTTTGGATAACAAGTCTAAGGGAAAGTATTTGATGCTCAAGTGGTAGAACAATTTCATCTCCAAAAAATAAGCGAGTATGGGGTTGCCTACGTCGATATGCGGTAAGTAGTCCTATATGCCCTCAAAATTTATTCAATTCATTCATGCAAATCTTGTTTGGACTTGGAGACAACCTTCTTTAGTAATTTGCACATAGTCTTATTAAATGCCTCAGTTAACCCATTGGCGACAACATTGTACATACAATACTTATGCTACTTGAAACCAAAGAGATCACAAATTTTATTAATCAACTTGTAATCAAATGGTTTCCATTTTCTATTATGATGTAGTGAGGTGATATTCACTCAGATATAGTTTGCAACATTCTCCTTTTTTCTTCTTTAAGAGAAACAGCCTCGACCCATTTTGAGAAGTAATCTATTGCAGCCAAGATGTACAAGTATCCACAGAAGATTTTGGTAATGGTCCAATGCCGTCTAATCCCCAACATCAAATAATCAAGATGCAATCATCTTATGTAGCACCTCAGGAAGTTGATGTATGAATTTTGTATAAAATTGGAAAGCCTATAGTAAATCGACAAAGCCCAAAGTTATGTCTATTAAGAATCATAATATTTTTTTGTTGTCTTGTATCTTTTAACATAGTCCAAGCAATCTTTCACCATTTTCGGTCAGTAATATCCATCTTTTAATGTGGAAGTAGAGCTTCGGCCTAGATTGATAAGACCCACATACCCCTGAGTATGCCTTTTGCAAATCTTGGACTGCTTTTCTTCTCCCAAACATCTATAAAGTACTCCTTCAAATGATCTTCTATACAACGTTTCCTTAAAGTGAAGGAAATGAGATACTCAATGATAGATATAAGTCCTTTTTCTAGAATCTTCTGGAAGTATCCCATAATGCAAGTAATCAATGATAGGTTATCGTCACTCTTAATTCAAGGCTTCAGAAACAACAACGAGATGCTCAAGCTTATTTTTTGCATGTTCATCCTTATTTGGTGGCGGTACCACCCATTCTTGGTAGATGGTAACTTGTGTAGTATTTGGAAGAGATAAGGTTGAAGCTCAAGAATCCAAGGCATCAACTTGCTTATTTCATTCCTTGGTATGTGTTAGAAGGTTACATCTCTATGACATCAGATCAACTTCTAAGCATACTCACAATATGATCTTGACTTAGGCTTATTAACTTCATAGCTTCCCAAGAGCTGATTGATTAGCAATTGAGAGTCACAAAAGACTTGTAATTTTAGTTTCTTCATATCCACAACTATTTTAAGCCCAAGTATTAGTGTTTGATATTCAATGACATTGTTGGAACAACAATTAGTCAAAAAGGTGACGGAACATGGGAGAAACCCTCCTTATAGAGTGATAAACACCACGACAACACCATTTCCACCATGATGTGTGGAAGCATCAAAGTACATCTTCCATGGAAGCTTAATTTTAATAGACATTACATCCTACTTGAAAGTTCATCGATTAGCTCCCCATCATCAGATACCGAGTGATCTGCTAAGAAGTCTTCCAATGCCTGCCCCTTTACAAATTTCTCAGAGATATGTACAATTTCAAACTATTAGAACTAAAGATACCACCTTGCAAGACGGTCACTGAGGACTAGTTTTGACATCACAAACTTAATAGGATTTTCCCTAGACACGAGACGGATTACATGACCTTGAAATTCATCTTTTAGATTGAAAATACCAATGTCAAACACAACTTTTCAATCAGTGAATATCTTAGTTCATTTGGTTTCATTATTCTACTCAGATAGGAAAGGGAGTTTTCTTTGCCTTCACTATTTTCTTGAGCCAATAGTGCTCCAACTAACATTTTTTATGCTACAGTATAGAGTATCAATGGATTTTCAGGTATGAGCACTACAGGAATCGAGGCTTTATCAATTATGATTTGATACTTTCAAAGTCTCTACTACAAGCTTGGTCCCACTTTCTAAGACAACCCTTTTTCTTAAAGTGGATGAATGGTTGACATCTCCCAGCTAGATTTGAGATAAGCCTCCTCAGATATGCTAACTTTTCATGAAGACTTTTTAACTCTTGAATGTTTCGAGTTTTAGGAATTTTTAAAATTGCATCTACCTTTGATTGTTCAATATTAATCCCTCGATATCGCATAATAAAGCCAAAGAACTTGCCTGGAGTAACTCCAAAGGCTTATCTCAATGGGTTCATCTTGAGTTGATATCTTTAGAGTAGCTCAAACACCATTCTTAAGTCTTTCGAGTGGCTGTATCTCTTCCTTGACTTTACCAATAATATCCACATATGTTGAATATTTTTATGGAGCAAGTAATTTTTAAACCGAAAGACATCACCTTATAGAATTAAATACCCTTGGGTGTGCAAAATGCAGTGAGTTCTTCATCTTTTGGTTCTATGCGAATTTGGTTATAGCCTAATGAACCATCCATGAAAGACATCACCTTATAACCAGTTGTAGCATCGATCATTAACTCTAGAGTGGGAAGCAAAAATTCATCCTTAGGACATGCATTGCTGAGATCTCTAAAGTCAACACAAAGTCAAATTTGGACATTGTTCATCCGTTGAGGAATAATACTTAAAATCCATGTAGAGTATTAAATTCACGAATAAATCCAGCTTCAATGAGTTTGTTGACCTCATTTTCGATCAATGGAACCAAGTCTAGTCTAAAACGTCTTTGGTCTTATTTAACGGGACGAGCACCATTCTTAACCTCCAATTGATGGACTACCACTTGTAGATCCAAACCAGACATCTCTTTTATAACTCTAAGAAAAGACATCTACATATTCTTTGAGTAAATCCACATAAGAATTTTCTTCATCACCTTTTAGAAAAACGCTTAGATAAGTTATCATTTGGTCTTCATCAGTACCAAGATTAAGTTTCTTCAAGGGGTCTATTATTGTTTTCACTCCTTATTCGATTTTAGTGGAGCATCTCCTGCATCTTACTTCTCTTGTGGATCACCATTATTGATAGATATGTGATTATAACATGTAATACCTTCTAGTTCCTTGTCATCCTCTACTTAAGATGAAGAATCTTGCTTATCTTATAAATTAACATGATCTGACGAGCCCACACTCTTCTCATCTTCCTTACATTCCTTGGTATGTACCACAACATGAGTCTTTATCTTTAGTACCTCTTCACACGAAGGTATAAGTTCTGTATGTCACCTCATTCTAGAGAGAATCAGACTTTAGAAATCTTTCTAGATCTTGGGCGAGGTGTACATCAATGTGATCTGATAAAATATTTTATGCTTGATGTTTTCTCTTTTTGTTCAATGGACCTAACTTTTCAAACACAAAAGTTCTTTTGGTTGCTCTTCCAAGATGATCAAAGATAGAAGGCCTTTTATTGGAGGCAAAAGATTCATTGTCTATAGTGATATAACTGTTGCTTGATTGTTTTGTTGAGATATAAACTGACGATAGCCGTGAGTGCCCTAATCCTTCACATGATTTCCTGGTAGAGTCCTCCAATAGGATCTTCCCTAACTTCAATGGCTCCTTAGGGTTGTAACCCACCTTAACAAATAACTTGTAAAGAATTTGGATCGAAACCCTCTTTTGTGCACTTTGTAGGGAGTGGCATAATTTAGCAAATTTTGAGCACCAAAGTTTTCCTATAACTTTGAAGAAAAGTTAATCGCCTCAATCCTTTTAACAGGAAAAGTCATCCCCTCTCAGATAATTGACCTTCTTTATTCACCTTCAAAATATAGGGGAGCATAGGACTTGTCTTCCTTTTTGAGGACACAACTTTGCCTTCATTTAGTTTGGAATGATTCCTCTTAATATCAACTTTGACCTTTTCAACAACCTCTTTGGGTTTTGGTATTGCAAACTCATCACACTTGGTTGTTTCAGCGTCATCAACTTTTATCACCTTCATAACATAACACTTTAGATAGAACTTTGCATCAGCGAGGTACAACTCAGCTTTAGTCAATGGCTTATCCTCAGCAATAATTTTTCTTTCAATACCACATTCGAGATACTTCAAATTGGTAGTAAGAGGACGCGATAACTTCATCTCATTTACCCAAATCCTTCCCAACAATATGTTGTGTGAAGTCTTTGCATCAATGACTTCATCCATGCACTTGATCATAAGTATTTCATATGGATCTCTAGATTGATAGAGCCTATGAAACTCTTTCCCCCTTGATTGAATCACTGGATCATCGAACGACTTTCAGTAAGCTCTTTGGTTGTGATTCCAAGATCCTTCATTGTGCGAATAGGTAGGATGTTGATTTTGGATCCTTCATCTACTAAGATTCTATTTACCCTCTTCTCCAGCATATGTCCCACCATATATAGAGGACGATTTTGTAATGTCTCTCTAAATAAAAGATCGCCTTCTGTGAATATGGTTTTTGTATTATATGCATGTACTTCTTGGAGAGGCTAATCCACACGCTTTTTAGAGCATGAAGGAGTTTTCAGTGATAGGCTTTCACTCTTTGTTTCTTCTTTGCCAGTATTGAAGCAAGATGACTCGGTATTGACCTGAGAAATCTTCTTATAGAATCAATTTGGTAAGAATTCTTCCAAATTCATAGGAAGTTGTGGTCTTTGGTGGTAATGTACCTACCTTCACCTTTTTTGGGTGATCAACTAATATTTTATTTGTTGGCCTTCTCACTATCCTCTTTCTACTTAATTTCTTAGATAACTCTTTATGTGTACTTGGTTTTTGGCATCTCTGTCTAGTCACTAGAATCCAACCTTCATCATCAGCTTTACCTACTTGGGATTTATCTTCCTCTATTGGTTCTTCTTTTTTATACTCATTAAGGCTGTATATTCAGACCAGATCCATAGAGGCAAAAATGATGGAGATTTGATTAGAGCTTTCCTTCTTGTCTTTGAGCACAATCTTCTTTTCATTAGCCAATTGCATGACTTTATCCTTGAAGAGAAAGCTCTTTTCATGGGGGTGACCTACTAGCCGATAATACTTGTAATAGTTTTGGTCATTTGCCCTTCCATCTTCATATGATCTCTTCACCTCTGGAAACTGAATGAGTTTTAAATCAAGTAGTTCATTAAAATCTTTAGAGCGTCAAAATCAAGAAAAATGTGTTCTTTTCTTGATCTTCTTCAAGTCAGCTTTCGATTTGAGTGTTCTTGAGAGGAGATCATCTTCATACTCTGCTTCTTGCTTACATTTGTAGTAAACTTCATAGGAGGTGTATTGATATTCATTGATTCTGTATTGTTATTTTGAGGTACGAACTTGATCCACCTCTTCGGTTTATACTTTTCCTTTCCTTTGCAAGGATCATGGATAGATATCGCATCTTTTCCATGAAGACATACTCACATCTATTTCTTAAGCATGGGTACACCTTAAAGGATTTTGGATTGATCCTTTTTAAGATATAAAGAAGACCCAGTGCATTCCTTGGATGTATATTTCTATGGAAAAATCTTTACTCAACCGGTTCATCCTTCTTTTGGTAGGCATTCATAAGCTCAACCATGCTTACTGTATATCTTGTGCTTTAAATGCGATTAAGGAATTCATGCTCCAATTTCTCCCAGCTATCTATAAAGTTAGTCTCGATATTTATGTACTAATCAAATGTATTTCATTTTAAGGAATGGACAAATTGCTTGACCAGATAGTCTCCATATGTCCCAGCATTGTTACACGTCTCTAAGAAGTGCGCGACGTACTGTTTAGGGTTTTTTTCCCTCAATTTTTTTATACTTGGGGGGGTTGATAACCGGCAGGCATCTTGAGGCTATTGATCCTTGTAGTATCTGCCTTGGCATATGTAAGGGAAGACTTAGTAGGAATTTTGCACTTGTCCTTAATGGTCCCTTTTATAAAATCCTTCAGATGGTCAAGGGGTATCATTTTTTAAGTGGAAACGGGCAATGCTTGCTTTGTAGGAGGTTCCATACCTTGAGTTTTTGGTTGTTTTCCAGGTGCATGGCTTGACTCTCCTTCCATTAAGCCACCTATATTGTCTACTAATTTGTTGATTTGAGCCTCTTAATTCTGCATATATTTTCTTAAAAGGTCAATCACCTTTGTCAAGTTTGAAATCTGCTCCTCCAAAGATGTAGCATCTTCACCATTGCTTACACGATCATTGGAAATGTTTGAGAGTAGCAAGGGTTATTGCACTGATTGGTCTTTGAGGGGCTCATATCATGTAATACAAGCGGAGACAATTCAATAGTTGAGTCAACATATCTCATTGTAGTAGATCCCTTCAATCCAGAGTGTTCAAGTAGAGCTAAAGCCTTCTTGATTTTTTCAGAAATGTCATTTCTTCCCTCTGATGTGTTGGTGGAGGAATTAACTCCTTTTGTAGGGAAGATCCAGAAATAGGAGTAGTGGGGGGGGGGACGATGCTTTAAGCATTTGCTGTCCTAGTATACTTGCCTTATTTCTCGGGACCGACCCAAAACTTTTATAGGTAATACCAAGTATGTTCTCCACATAAGTAGAATGTTTGGAGTTAGTAGCCTTCAAGGAGGTTGATTTGGAGTTGAATTTCTCATAATCCATTTCGATATTCTTTGATTATTAAAAAGATGAGATGAGAGGTAGAGACTGTCCCACTAGGCATGCCAGAATTTGTAGACAATAAAATTTGACTTGAGAAAATAATCAAGACGCAAAAAATATTATAACAATCTTCTTATTTGATTTCAAAGTGTGGGTTTTAGAATCTCTATAAATCCCTCAACTTGACTTCTCAGGTGTAAATTCAAGGGCCTTTGAGCTTGTTCTTGAATTTGGTGTAGTTTACCTTGACTTCTGGTTTAATTCAATGGCTTCTGAGCTTGATCTTAAATCTCCGTCTTAATCTTGATTGGTATATGAACTTGATCTCTTACGTGCTTAAACTTGTAGCTTGTAGAAAAATCTGCGATATTTGATTCCTGAGCTCCCTATGGTTGCTTGTTTGTCTGGTCTCCTCTTTTTGAATTATGAGACCCCTATTTATAGTTGTAGGGTAAGGGAAATTATGGAAGACCCAACTTCTTTCGACCAATCATATTGAAGTGACATGATCATGTTTGATTGGTAGCAACACTATCACTTGAACACATGGCACATTTTCACTTGCCTTGAATTTAGCTTGCATGCTATGTCATTTTGACATGTGACATCATCCTATTGGCTCTTGCAATTGACTTAGCGTGCTATACATTTGACATGTGTCACCAAATTGGGCTTCTAAAACAAGATGACATCTTGAGCTTAGCAACATGGGCTCATCATTTATTGCAAAAATTAATGGACTAGCCCAGTAAAAATTTGATTTTAATGAAATTCACATTTATTGGACTCAAATGATTGATACAATTATATTAATGCATCATAATTTATTTGGAGTAATATATTTTGATGTCATTATCATTCATGTAATTATATGTATTTAAATCCGATAAAATTTACCTCATACAAACATAGTTATTAAAAATAAAAAAATTAAAAAAGGAGAACAAAATTTAATAGTCCATATTAAAGAGTTATCCTACCGTTTTCCTTAGCTGTTATTCCATTAATATTTTTCTCCTTTTTTCCTATTTAATTAATTTATGTTATATTTAAACAAAAAATAAAAAAATCAACAAAGTCACTCATTTAATTTCTATCCTAATTCAATTCACCCTAAATAGCAACTAAATTACTGTAATTAGGGAAGCTAGGTCTTAACATGAATCAAAGGCAATTTTGTAATTTCAAACATCAATAACACTAACTTTTCATTTATCATTCAAAAACATAAAATACCAGGCATGTGAACATAGTAAAGAAAATTATTGGACATTTGTTGAATGTTATACGTATGGCATTGCTGAAGAGGTTGATCTGAGAGTACTTTTGTGGTGACGGCGGATGGATGTATTATGGTGGAGCATGGATAAGCAATCAATGGTGTCTAACAGAAATAAAAACAATTGTAAAAGTTTCATCCTAAAGTTATAAATAATTTGATATATTTTGTAAGTATAGGCTCTTGTATGAATGTAGTAATTTCTTTCTTCTTTCTTCTTTATTTTTTTCATTATAGAAGAAAATGATGAAGAATTTTAGAGAGAAATTTAATATGCGAGTTTTTCATAAAATTACGAGGAGATAAAAAAAAATAGATGGTAGCCTGAAAGAGAGTGAGTAATATATAGAGACTACAGTAATGGTAGAAAAGTAAAATAAAAAAGAATAGATAGAAGTAAGGAAAAGAAAAGAAAATTGTGAAGAAAAGAAGGAAACAAAAAGTTTCATATAATATGACTATTTTCTCTCAAGCCAATCTATCTAGGGTTCATCAAGTTGCTTAGGAATTCAAGCTTTTTTTTTTAATTTTCTTCAAGAGGCTTCAAGTTTTCTATGTTCCAGGTAAGCGGGATTATCAATAAGGGCTTCCTTTCGCCTTTATGCTCAAGAACCCGATTTGAATTTTTGTATTAAAGTATTGATCTTTATTTCAATAATTTTCCACCGTTTTAGATTATATTTTGGGATTATTACTTATGATTATGTTCAAGTTTATTGCATATAATCTTTCATGAAAGCATGATTTAACTGAACTATTATTTGGTCAATTTGACAAGAATTTTTAAAATATAATGAAATATTTGCAAGGGCATTTGATTAATTATTGAATACGTGATTTTATCGAGTCATTACTATTGAAATTTGACAAGTTTGAGTTGATGATGATTTAAGGCTAAGAATAATTCCTTGACATGGAAAATTTTTGAGAAATTTTATATGAATATTGCCTATTGAGGCTTGGACTTGAGAATTATCGCCCATTGAGGCTTTGACATGAGAATTATAGCTTATTTAGGCTGGACATGAGAATATTGAGCAATATTTTCAAGGATATTGATTTAGGAACAGTATACTTGGGAGTAGTATTAGCACCGAGGGATAAGTCCCAAACTATGTTACCAGCATAGGACTGATATATTCGAAAGGGTAAATTTACCTGCCAATTTGCTACTTGGATCCACTAGGCACATACAATCCCTATCAGCAGGAGTATGTTGGATTCTACTTTCTGTTCATGTGGTCTTAGAACCTCCCACACTGATATTTGAACTTGATATGCATTCAAAAATCATGAATAGAATTAAAGCTTGGAATGTATTCACAAATGATGAACACAAACCAAATATATTCCTTGCATAAAAACAACATTCTGGATTCAATGACGCAGATGAAAATTTGATCCAGAATTATTTTGACGAAATGTTGACTAAAGTCAACCTCAACCTAAATTTTTATAATTCCAACTGAGTGCTTGAAATGAGCCCCACTAGCGAGGGACCCGAACAAAAATTTAACCTAATCCAAACTCAATATTCCATAGATGATAGTGTAGTCAAATTTCCAACTAGGGGCTTTGATCATAAAGAGTCAACGAAAGTCATACTTTTGAACTCCAATGAGCTTAAAACATACAAAATCAGATAAAATAACAACCAAGGCCTCCGAGGATGATACGAAAATCGATACGCAAAGCAAAACACAAACACAAAAATAAAAATAGATGGATAAATAGTGACACATAAGAAAAGGAAACCAACAGACGTGATTAATACGAGTCAATCACAACACTTTTACGAGGACCTTGAGGAATCACATCCAGGAAAACCACGTTTCTACAAGTTCAAGAGGCTACGCAAGCACTCTCTCCTATGCTCTATCTCTCACAGAGACTCGAGACACATAA